>JABUQX010041959.1:0-22500 GCA_015478945.1 Trachelipus rathkii
TTTCAATACGATTTATGTAATCAAATGGACTTATTATTTTATTATATATATATTTAGTAAAATCTACCTTAAGTTATTATAGTATGACTTATAAGAAAATGTATGTTTAGGTATTCTCTCTTTTAGCATCTTTAGTACTTCTTGAATAAAAAATTATTAACAATTTGAAATAATTATTTATTAATGCATTCTAATGTTCTAATGTTTTGAGTTCTAATGCAGATACTAGTCGATTGTTCTTACAGAAACAAATTAATTGAGTGTGTGTTTTTAATATTGTAATTTTAAATACATAAGCTAATATAGAAAATCATAGAATATACTATAATTTTTTAATTTTTATGTATCTTATTTTTATTTCTTCCATTTCAGATTTATTAATAATTTGAGATATTACTTTTTAGTTTATTACTTTTTAAGCTAAAATGTGTTTTAGTATTTTTTTTTATGTTTTTGTTATTAATCTTACCTATTTAATGGCATCATATACCTTGTAGGATAATTATAATATTTAACTCTAAATTATAGAGATATATGATAGTTATTAAAATCTGATTTAGTCAATTTTTACCAAATTTACTTAATTATATAGAATTTAGATTATAATCGAAAATTAATATAATATTATAATATTTCAAATCGTATTTCTAAAATAATTAGTTAAATATATATTTGAAATATTCATGTTAGAATCGGTTTCAATTTTCAGTTATAATTATAATAAATTTTATGTCATCTCATAAAGGTTTTATTATTTATATATTATGAGATTTATGAGTGTTATATCTCCATATGTTTATAAAGACGATAGTGATTTTAAAATAATTATATTAACTCTATATATTTACTATGTAATTCAGATGAAATAAAGTTTCAAGTAATAAATAAAAGCTAGGAAACTTTTAAAAAAGTAAAGTCATCAATCTCACTATTAGTCACACCATAAAAGGAAAATGTAAATTATAATATTAATACTGTAATAATTATTTCATGTTTAAGATCGGTTTATCGAGATTATTATTTTAAAAATAATATGTTCATTTACCATAGACTTAATTTATAGATAGGTAAGGTTAAAGAGTTGATATTAAATAAAAGGTATACCCTTTTTTGCAACAAACCGTGTTTTTAAAATAACTTAAACAAAATTTGTAATTTTGATTTTTTATTGTTGTTATTATTTTAAGACGTAGTTAAAATACACTATTTTATTTATTTTTTATTAATGTTATGTGTTAATTTATATGATGTGCTTATAGTTAGATTATTTTATTAAAATAATATTATTATAATAATATGTATTTCATAGTTAAATCTTAGTTTAACAGATAAATAATTTTATTATAGCTTTGACTTCTTCCTTTATGAATTTATTGTTTAGGACAATGATGAATAGTTTGATTAATGTAATATATAAATATTTTTTTTATTTTTGTTAACCTCACTCTGCACGTATGTCATGGAAATTTGATTAAGGTTTTGCGGTATTGCTTAAGGTGGCGGCATTGTCCATCAAATCAATGTTTTCCAAACTTATGGCAACGCCTGGTGCAATCTCTTTTGAGCTCAGCTTTGTTCGCCAACAGAGGAAGTCTAAGGAGGATTGGTGGTGGCCCTTAGTGAGAGGATGTGGATTTTTCTTTTTAGTTCGTTTGTCAGATTTATCTTTTCCAAGAATTTGTTATGTGTCTTGTGGCGCCTTTTATGTTAATTTAGGCCAGTGTGTGAGGATGCGGGCTGGGAAAGGGTGCTGACTTTCGGAAGAGCGGCGTGGAAAAATGTTACCATCCCTCTGTAAAGAATAAGTAGATAAGTGCGTGTAGTTTCTATAACTCTATATTTTTATTTTTTTTATATTGTATTATTAAACAAAAAAGAGAAACCTCCTCACAACTCTTATAGATGTTAATTATAGTGATGGTGAAATTACCACCCCATGGTACATATAGAAATCATTTCTTTAGGATTCAATAATCAATATTTTTTGTGTGTTCATCCTAAGGCCCCCTTTGATTTTTTTAGGCACAAAGAGTTGTTGTTTTTTTTGTGTATAAATGTAGTCTCCTGGTGCAAAAGTGAAAAATTTAAGCAATTAGAATAAACATGTGAGCTGATAAAGCGTAGTCAAAGCCGTATTCCTTATGTTATAATACAGAGCCTTTCCAAGGAACTCTGAATTTTTTCCATCTATATTAAACAGTAGAAAATTTTTTGATTTGTTCCTGAAGAAGATTTTATTTTTTATTTTTTTCTGGTCGCTTGAGAAGTACACTGTTCTTTCTGGCTAAGAAGTGTATTGAGGTATATTAAACTAATTGCACAAATCGTAGAAAAAATTACAATTTGAATCGTCTAGCTCTCCCGGTACGGTGGTTATTTTTTCCAAATTTTTTGGTTATTTTTTCTACTTTTTATATATGTTATATATTCATGTTGGTTGTTTTTTTGTACATGTGTAATAATGCTATTTATGTGTACACATTCTGATCTATTGTTATTAAGGAAATTTATATTTACAGTAATTAAAGAATTTAGATCTGTGTTTATGATTATTATTATATTTTTTTGTTAACATAAATAAATGAGCAACCTTTAGGCATTTTCACTTTTTTTTTTTTGAAAGAAAAAAAAAACCAAATTTTTGTTTTTTTATTTTTCCCTTTTTTTTTTTTTTTTATTTCTCCCAAAAAAAAAAAAAAATTTTTTTTTGTTGTGTTTTTAGGTTTATCGTCCTTTGCTAACAAACGAATTTTATTGAGGAGAGATTATTTGTACGAGATTATGAATCGTAATTTTGATGTGAGAGACGCCGTAGTTCATTAGGTTTTTTTCCCTCTCTACTATCAAGAAAATTATTAATAGTAAAGCTAACAGCTTAGAGTGAATCTAAAATTGTATTAAATATGATAATCATGTTAAATTAGGATTTCAGATAAAATAATTATGGAGCTCATCATTTAGTTTATTATTATTATGTAGTGTTGTTTTGATGTGGTAATCAACCCTTTGCCACAACTCGTGAAAAGAGGATTTGAGGACTGAATGTTGGAGGGGGGGTAGGTGATTATAACCGTTCTCCACTTAATCTTTATATGACTTGTGTAAAAACCCACATTGGGTATACGCGTGTTAATAGCAAGAAACATCTAATTTTGTTTTTATTCATCATGTTAATAGATTCGGTTATTCAGTTATACGTTGGGCCCTAAGGGTAACTTTCAGGCCAGGCTTTTTGAACTCTTCTCTTTTCCTAAAAAAACCATCCACCCCGTATATAAAAAATTACAAAGGAATTTCGCCTTTTTTTCTTTTTAAAATAGTGGTTGTGCGTGTGGGAGGAGGAGAGTTGCAAAGAACTGCCATAAATACCATAGCGAGCAACAAAAAAATTATATTCATCTCAAATTAAAAAATACTAAAGCAGAATTTATATTATTCATATTTATAATAGAAATCAAAATAATTTGAAACTAACAACTAACTTATATTTTCCACTCTCCAACTAAGGTTTTCGGACTACGCTTCATATCAAGCTACAGTGAGGAGGAGTGTGTAAATTTTTTCACGCTCTTGTGCTCGATAATGTAGATTATTCCTTTCTAATAAATCACGCATTACAACCATTACCTTTTAGCTCCAAAAAGTCCTTTATTTCCCACACACACACCCTACACCTTTTTATGTCCACCACCTTAAATAAATATAAAAAGACAGAGACTCCTATAAGAATTCTATGCACAAAGAAGCAAATACGAAAATATAA
This sequence comes from Trachelipus rathkii, assembly GCA_015478945.1. Classification (NCBI taxonomy): domain Eukaryota; kingdom Metazoa; phylum Arthropoda; class Malacostraca; order Isopoda; family Trachelipodidae; genus Trachelipus; species Trachelipus rathkii. Next base: position 3,764 of record JABUQX010041959.1, read on the forward strand.
ACAATAAGAAATATTAAGCATTAACTACGCTTTTCCCACTCTACATTCATAATTTGTATTTATTATTGTGTTGCCATGGTGTTTCTATAACATAGTATGAAGTGAAGGTCCCTGACCGGAAACCTAAGAAAAAAATATACTCTCATCTTAAGATCCATAGTTACTAATAAGATCATTTAACAAGACGCTGAGGCCCTAAGCTATTTAATACAATAAAACCCTACACATCGGTTTTCCAGGAAATCAAAATCTCCTAATTTTTTCCAATAAAATATTCAACCATTTCCCAGTCAATGTCTAATTAACAGCATGCCATTACATAGCAATCTTGAAAATCATTGAAAAAATAATAGATCGATGTTTCTATTGAAGGTGCCATATCATAAAGCAGGAAAGAAGAATTTATTTATTAATTGTTTTAGGTTTCTTAAATTACGTTTTTAATGAAATTTCTAATATATTTGTTTTTCAACATTGTAATCCAAATATTTGTATGATTTGATTGTGGTATGACCTGTTTTAATAAAAAATTTATTGAACATTTTTTAAAATTTACCCCTTTTTCTTAAATTATTCACAATTACGAATGTTGATAGAACTCTTAATAAGTACGATTTATTTCCTAAATTTCAACATTTGAGAATATTTGGTAAATCATTAATTAATTGAGTTTTTTTACGTTAGTAATATATATTTTTCAGCATTTGGAAAACTATATAAATGTGTTTCATTTGTAAATAGCATTATTTCAAAATATGCTTAATAAGTGAATTTATTAATAGTTTTAGATGAATAATATCGGTGTCTCAAGTTTGATTTATTACAAGTATTGTTTTGTTCTTTATAATAACAACAATACTTCTATAAAGTAAATTTAACTTCTAAAATAACGCTTTTTTTTCTTTAAATTTTCACATTACAAATATATAACTGTGTTAAAATAGTACAGATGTAAAAAATCTAAATTTCAACATTGTATATATTATTTTGGTTTCATATTCTTAAAAATTGAGGATTATTGAACAGTATGGTATTGATTCAGACACTTTTGAATTAAAAAAAATAATGTGTTTTCATTGTATTAATGCAATTTTCATTAATAAATGCAGAGCATAAAAAAGTTATATTGTTGATTGTTTATTGTTAGTGAAATAAATATCCTCTATGATTTTTTAGTTATATTTAATGGAAGACGGTTCGGTAGGAGTTTAATGGCGATAGGAACCATATCTTTCATAGTTGGAAACCATGTTTATTAAATAAAAATCGAAATCCCTTAAATCAACAACAAATTAGCCTTACTTATACCATTTATGGATTTTTAGAACTCTTAATAATACGATATGTTTCACATAAATATATTTCATACATTTGAAATTTGATTTTGGTAATTCTTAAAATTGAGTTTTTTAACTGGTGATATTTCTTAGCATTTGAAATAATAAGTGTTTACATATGCAATGACCTCAATTATTAAAAAAAGCAATGGGAAATTAAGCCGATATTAATTAAATAGTTTTTAAGAGTGTCTTAAAATTGACGTTTTTTAATGATTAATTTCAATAGTTGTTTTATATATATATAAAATGGATTTTATTCATTAGTTGTGAAAAAATTCCTGTTTTAATTAAAAAAATTTAACTTCTAAAATTTTTACACTTTTTCTTTTCTTAAAAATTGTTCACATTACAAATTTAGAACTTCTTAAAGTACACGATGGGTTCCTAAATTTCAACATGTTGGCTCTCTTAGTAAATTTTTTTTAATAATGATAGTTTTAAATAGTGTTATTTCAGCATTTGAAAAAAATAAATATGTTTCATTAAAATCTGACTAAAAGACAAAAAGAGCAAGAAAAAAAACTTGAAAGGTTAATCTAAAAAAGTTACAGAATTAGGTGTCTAAATTTGTGCAATTTTAATATAACTTTCAAAAATTGATTTATTAATTTATTACCAAATAATTCTAATCAGTTGTTGAAAACTTGTATTATAATAAAAAATTTTTAACCCTAGTGCAATTAATTCGCTTTTTCTTTAAATTTTTACATTACAAATTCTAGAACTCTTAAAAGTTTTACGATTTTTTTTTTTTTCCACACTAAATTTCAACATTTGAAATTTTTGGTAAATCTTAAAATTGAAGAGGTTTATTAACTCTATGTTCTAGCATTTGAAAAAAAAATAATGTGTTTCATTGAAATGCCTTTTCAAAAATGCTTGTAAGTAGAGAAATTTAATTAATTCTATGTGTGTCTTATAAATTGACGTTTTTTATAATGATAGTTCATGATATTTGTTTGTGATGTTATTTACCATAAATTATTTTCTTTAGTTTGAAAACCTGTGATTTAGTAAAAAATTTTTAACTTCTAAAATTACGCTTTTGTCTTAAAATGTTTCACATGTACAAATTAGAACTTGACTTAAATAGTATACAGGTTTTCTCGTATAATTTCAAACAATTTAGAAATTCGCCATCCAATTCTATTACAATTATAGTTTTTAATCAGATTAATCAGCAATATAGTGAATATCGATAATATGTTGTCTTCTGACAATGCAAAATTCTCAAAAAATTAGAGAGAGAGAATAAATATTTAATTTTATTTTAATGGGTCTTTAACATTACTTTTATGATACCTGCAGTTAAATATGGGTTAATAAATAGGACCAATCATCAAAGCACAATGGTGAAAACCATGTTTTAAATAAAAAAAATTAATAATTAACTGACTGGTTTTAACTACGCTTTTGTATAAATTTTCACATTACAAATTTAAGAACTTTGTATAAAAGTTACGATGTTTTTCGTAACCTAAATTTCAACTCAATTATATAAAATTATTTGGTAATTCTTTAAAAAATTGAGTTTTTAACGGTATTTTCATAAAATTTGAAAAGAAATTAATGTGTTTCATTGAAATGCAATTTTGAAAAAAATAATTGAAGAATAGCCAACTTTATAGTGGTTTAAAGTGTTCTTAAAATTGATCGTTATTTTTAATGAATGAGATATTCAAGTATATTGTTTTGTATATACCAATGATAATTTCATATAGTTATGTAAAAAGCTATTTTAATTAAAAATTTAACTTGTGCTTAAAAGAAGTGAGCTTAAGATCCTTTAAATCTGCACAGGGAAAATGTGTACTTAGAGTAATATATCTTTTAAATTTCATTTCCTAAATTCACATTTGAAAAATTATTTTTTACATCCTTTATAATGAAAATGGTTATATATAACAGGAGTAGGATAGAATATGTATACCCAAACCTTGTATGAATAAATGTTTCATGTTTGAAATGGCTTTATGTTCAAAAAAGCAGTAAATTATGAGAATTTGATTAATTGCTTTTAGGTGTCTTAATATTTGACGTTTTTTAAAATTGTCAAATTTGTTGTTATTATAGTATACATCAAATTTATTCGATTAAGTTGTTGTTAAAACTGTTTAATAAAAAAAATTTTAAACTTGTGAAAATTACGCATATTTGTCTTAAATTAAAATTGTTTTAAATTTGTTAACACAACAACAAAAGATTTGAAGTTTTTTGTTTTAATTTCAACATTATAAATTGTTTGTTATAATTTCTTAAAATATTGATGTTATATTTTAGAACTGGATTTCCAGAAATTTGAAAAAAATTATGTCTTTCATTGAAATGCAAAATTCAAAAAAAATTTGAAAGTGATTATTTTAATTAATAGTTTAGATCTCTTACATTTGACGGTTTATTATAATGAAATTCAATTCCCAACATCAAAAAACCAAAGATATTGCAATTTAAGTTTTGAAAACCTGTTTTAATAAAAACATATATATATGTCTGTAAAATAACGACTTTTTCTATTAAAGTTTATCACATTAAGCAAAATTATATGACTCTTAAAGTTACGATTTTCCTTAAATATACAACATTTATAAAAGTTACATTTATCAAAATCTTTTATTAAATCGAGATATTTTATCTACATTTTCATCATTTTTAAAAAAATAATGTTGTTTCATATGTGAATGCAAAAACAGAAAAATAAAGCAGAAAAAGTGTGATTATTATACTTTAATAGTATTTAATGGTGTGTTATAAAGGAAATTTTTTTAATCAAATTTCTAGTATTCTGCTAGTTGCTTCTCTACCTAATTTAATCTAATCTTTCTCATTTAAAAAACAAAATTAAATACTTCTAAGTAAAAAACCTTTTCCATTAAGTTTCAAATTACAAATTTAGAACTCTTAAAAGCACGATTGTTATAAACTTCAACATATTTGAAATTATTTGCGAAATACTAAAAATGAGGTAATAGAACGGTTATTCAGGGCATTTTGGAAAAAAAACTGTGTTTACATTGAAGTGTTTATTTACCCAAACTCGAAAAAGAGAATTTGATTAAGAGAATAGGTTTAAATTTTTGACGTTATTTATAATACTTCAATATTTGTTTTTTTTATTAGACCAAAATTTTAGGTAGAAATTGATGAAGTAAACCTGTTTTTAATAAAAAATTTTATACTAATGCGTAAAATTAAAAATTACTTTTGAATTGCTTAAAATTTTCAACATTCATACAGAAAACCATGGGATTGTATATAACGATAGTGTTTTCCTAATTTTACAACATTTGAAAATATATATAGAATGTAAAATAGATCTAGTAAAATGTTAAGTTGATCTTTACCGGTTAAATTGGATTTGCATTGTGAAAAATTCCTAATTATGTTTACATTTAAATGGACTATATTTTAATAAATAACATAGAATAAAGTAAACTTTATTAACAATAGTGTTAGATGTACTTATAATATGTAACGTATATTTAATAATAAATTTCTCTATAATATATTGTTGTTACCATACAATGACAAACTAACTGACATAATATTTAACCTTTTAAAAACAAAAAAAGTAATTTATTCTAAATTAATTTCAATCAATATATACAAAATTATCACAACACTTAAAAAAGAACTGATTTATCAATGCCACAGTTGCTTGATATACAAAAAATTTTGCCGGTAAAAATTGATTAATGGAAATACTCCGCTGTAGAGTTATTGATTCAGCATATTTGAAAAAAAATAAGTGTATTAATGTGAAATTGCAATTTTAAAAAGCATGATATGAACTGAGAAATTATTTGATTAATTGATTTAGGTGTTCTTAAATTGACGTTATATTTTTAATGAATAATATTTTCATAATAGTTAGTTGAATATTGAAATATATATCTATATGCATTGCATGTGAAAACTCTGTTTTAATAAAAAAAATTTAAACTGATACTAAATTACAGCTTTGAAACTGGTATAAATTTTACACATTAACAAAATGTTGTAGTTCAACCTCTTAATAAGTTACGTTATTTTGTCCTGAAATTTCAATCTATTTGATAAATTATTTCTGGTAATTCTAAATGAAAATTTGATGTTTTTTAAATAAATAATTTTTCATTTTTGAATAATGAATAATTGTGTTTTCATTTAGAGGAGGTGATTTTTAAATAAAGCAGAAAAAGCGAATTAAATTAATAGTTTTAGATGTGTCTTAAATTGACGTTTATCTAATGAAAATTTCAATATTTGTATTTTATATACCATATCTCATATACTTTATTAAGTTTGTGATGAATGAAGAACTGTTATTTAGTGAAAACAAATATTAACCTCTAAAATACGCTTTTTTCTATAAATTTTCACAGTTACAAATTGTAGAACTTCTTAAAAGTTATCGTGATGTTTTCACGTTATAAATTTCAACATATTGAAATTATTTGGTAAAAATCTTAAAGTTGAGTTATATTTAACGGTATTTATTCAGCTATTTGATAAAAAAAGAATTGTTTCATTGGATGCATATTCAATAAAGAGACTAGAAGAAAGTGATATTTATTAAATTAAGTATTATGGTGTTCTAAATTAACGTTTTGTAATTTTGAAATTTTAAAAATTTTGTTTTTAAAAATTATACCAAAATAATGTTTTTTAATAGGAGGAAAACTAATAGTGTTTTAATAAAAAAATATTGTTAACTTCTAAAATATACGCTTTCTTAAATTTTTACATTTACAAAATTTCCCTCATTTAAAAGTACTTATTTTTTCATAAAAATTTCAACATTTTGGAAAATTTATTTGTTGTAAATCTTAAAAATTGAGTTAAGTTGTTAACTCTATTTTCTAGCAATATTGAAAAATAAATAATGTGTTTCATTGAAATGCTATTTCAAAAAAATGTCAGAAAAGTGAAAATTTTATTTAATAAGTTTAGGTCGCCGTTTCAAAATTCTTTTTATTAATGTAATAGTTTTAAAATTATTTAATTTTATAAAAATATACCAATAAAAATTTCATTATTTGTGAAACTCTGTTTTTAGTAAAATTTATATACTGAAATTAATTGCCCTATTAAATGAGGACATCAAATTAGAACTCTTAATATATTGCGTAATTTCCCTCTCTAAATTTACAACAGTTTATTAGTAAATATTTATTTTTAAATCATAAAATAAAGGTTTTTTAATCATAAGTGATTTTTTTTTTGATATTAGAAAAAATATAAATAATGATGTATTCATGTGAAAATTGTGCCATAATTCAAAAAAAGCAGATTAAAGAGAAAATTATTAATTGATTTAGATAGTTATGGTAAATTGACGATATTTTAAATGAGATGTTATAATTTTCAAATAATTTGTTATTTTTATATACTCAAATATTCATTAGTTGTAGAAACCTGTTCTAATTAAAATAAAATTTTAACTTGTAAAATTTGATCGTCTTACTTGTAGTTAAATTTTCACAAATTACAAATTTAGAACTCTTATACAAGTACGATTTTTCCTAATAATTTCAACATTTAAAATTATTATGTTAAATTATCTAAATATAAATTGTTCATCTTCCCCGATATTTTTCTATAGCATTTTGAAAAAAATAATGGTGTTATTCATTGAAATAAGACAATTTTCAAAAAAACTGAAGAAAATTGAAAAAACGTTGGTTAATTAGTGTCTTAATTATGGTAATTTAGTATAAGAAAATTTCAAATATTTGTTTTTATTAGTACCAAATATGTCTTTTTTGGTCTTGAAAAAGCTTATGTTTTAATAAAAAAAATTTTAACTTCTAAAATACGCTTGTCTTAAATTTTCACTATTTACTTAATTATTTTAGAACTCTTTAAAGTACGATTTTTCCTATAATTCAACATTTGTAAATTATTTTTGGTAAATTTTTTATAATTGAGTTTTTAACTGGTTTATTTTCAGCATTTGAAAAAATATATTGTATTTTAGATTCTAATAATTGTGTAATTCATTAAATGCTAATTTTCAAATAAAAAGTGCGAATTATAGGAATTTGTTTAATTATAGTATTAATGATAGGTGTACTTAAATTTTGATCGTTTTTTATATGAATGTTCACAATAATTTGTTTTATGTATACCAAATATTTTCATGAGTGGTGATAACGCTTGTTTTAATAAAAAAATTTTAACTTTCAAAATATACCTTTTCTTATAATTTTTCACATCTACGTAAATTAGTTATAGAACTCTTACTTAAATTAAGTTACGATTTTCTTATAAATTCAACATTTGAAATTATTGGTGTAAATCTTAAAATTGAGTTTTTTTAACGGGATTTTCGACATTGAAAGAATTAATGTTGTTTCATTGAAATGGTCTATTTCAAAAAAGCAGAAAAGTGAATTTTATAATAGTTTTAGGTGTCTAAATTGACAACGATTTATTTTAATGAAATTTTCAATTTGTTTTTATATATACCAAATATTTTCATTAGTGATTGATGAACCTGTTTAAATAAATAAAAATGGTAATTTAAATTTATTAAAATTACATACTCTTTTTTCTTATATTTTTCATCATTTACAAAATATTAGAACTCTTATTAAAAAAAAAACGATTGTTTTCCTATAAAAAATTCAAACATTTGGAAAATATATGATTAGATTATCTAAAATTGTAGTTTGATTGTAACGGTATTTCAGAGCATTTGAAAAGTGATAATTATGTTATCATTTGAATATGCAATTTCAAAAAGTTCAGAAAAGAGAATTATTAAGTGTTATTTTAATTTCAAAAATTATTGACATTATAATTAATGAAATTTCAATATTTTGTTTATTTGTGTTATATCCAAATTATTTCTATTAGTTGTGAATAAGCCATAGTTTGAATAAAAAATTAATTAAACTTCTAATATATTTACGTAACTTGGTTCTTAAATTTTCACATTACGAATTTTAGAACGTCTTTTTAAAGTTGACGATTTTTCCTAAAAGTTTCAACATTTGAAATTATTTTGGGAAATCTTAAAATTTGAGTTTTTAAAGGTTTAATTTCAAGTTCTTTGAAAAATTAATGTGTTTTCATTGAAATGGCTAATATTCAAAAAGCCTGATAAAAGTTGAATTTTGTATGGTATTAGTTTTAGATGGTGTCTAATATTGACGATTTTTTATATGATAATTATTCAATATTTGTTTTAGTTTATACTCTAAATATTTCATTAAGATTGAAATATCTGTTTTTAATAAAAAAATTTATTTATTTTAAAATAAACGTTTTTATCTTTAATTTCACTATTACAATATTGAGAAAAATTATTTAAATACGATTTTTCCTAAATTCAAACATTTGATAATATTAAATATTTGGTAATCTTAAAAATGAGTTTTTAACTTTGGAATTTTTTAACTTTGGTAATTTTCTAGGATTGAAAAATAAATTAGATAGTCAATGTTCATTGAAATGCAATCATTTTAAAAAGCCAAGTATAAAAGAGAAGTAATATTATTATTAATGTTTAGAATCAGGATTTAAAATATTTTGTACGTTGTTTATTGAATATTTTTCAATTATTATCTATTTATATACCATAAATATATTTTCTTATTAGCTGTATATAACATTTGTTTTAATATAAAAAAATTTATAACTATTTACTAAAATTAACTAAAATGTGATATTAAATTTTCAACATTACAAATTTCTTAGAACTCTGATCAGTCAAATGTTGAATTTTAAAATAAATTCTAACACCTTAGAGATAATTTCATAAGGCGAGATTTATAGGAATATAGAAGTTCGATTACGGTATTTTCAGCATTTTGAAAAATAATAAATGTGTTTATATTGGAAATGCAAATTATTAAAAGCAGAGAAAAAGTAGACGCTTTATTGGTTCAACGATTTTTTATGGGTGTCTTTAAAATTACGTTTGTTAATGAAATTTCAAAATATTTTGTTTAATTAATTATACCAAAAATATATTCTTTAGTGTTCGTGAAAACCTATGTTTAATAAAAAAATAATATCTCAAAAAAGCGCTTTTTCTTAAATTTTCACATTTACAAATTAAATAGAAACTTCTATAAAATATACGATTTTAACCTAAAAATTCAACATTTGAGAAATATATTTGGTAAATCTTAAAATTGAGATTTTTAACGGAAATTTCAGGATTTAAAATTAAAATGTGTTTAAGATATTCAACGCTATTTCAAAATGCTGGTCAGTGAATTAAGAAATAGCTTCAAGAGTGTCTTAATTTGTACGTTTTTTAAGTGGAAATTTCTGATATTTAGTTTTTATAACAAAAATATGTGTTTCAATTAGTGATGAAAAACACGTTGATTTTTAATAACAAAATTTTAACTTCTAAAAATATTCGCTTTTTTCTTAAATTTTCACATTACAAAATTTTTAGAACTCTTAAAGTACTGATATATTTTCCTACAATTTTATTCAACTATTCATGATAATATATTGGTAAATCTTAAGAATTAGAGTTTTTCTCTCTCTCCCTTTCTAGCATTTTTGAAAAAAAAATTAGATTTTCATTGAAAGAATTCAAAAAAGCGAGCAAAAAGTGAATTTATTAATAGTTAGATAGTTTCTAAATGACGATATTTTTAAGGAGAAAGTCATAAAAGTTTTATTATATCCAAATATTTTCAATATAAGTTTCAAAAGTGCATAGTTTTAATAAAAAAATTTTACATTCTAAAGATTTAGCTTTTTCATTAAATTTTCACTTTACAAATTGAGAACTTTTCAAAAGTACAGATTTTCCAAAAGGGTATTACAACATTTTGGAATTGATTATTTAGGTAAATCTTGAATTTAAGTTTTAACTGGGTAAGTTAATCTTATTCAGGTCGTAGTTTGAAGGATAAAAATTTATATGTGTTTGCATGAAATGCGACTGAAATTTGTAAAATAGTGCTATGAAAAAGACGATGTAGTATTATGAATGGTTATTAGGGTGGTCTTAAAATTGACAGTTTTTTAATGTAAATTTTCGGTAATATTTTGTTTTTTATATATAGCCAATTATGTATAATTTCAAACAATAACCTAGTTTATATAAAAAAATTTATACTTCTAAAATTTACCCTTTTTCTTAAATTTTTCACATTGTCATAATTTAAGTAACTCTTTATTCATTTTTTTTCCTAAAAGTCAACATTTGAAATTATTTAGTAATCTTAAAATTGGAGTTTTATAACGGTATTTTACAGCATTTAAAAAAAATAATGAAAAAAATGTTTCATTGAAAGGCAATTTTCAAAAAACAGACAAATCGAAATTATTAAGTTATTAGTGTCATTAAATTGACAGATTTTTTAATAATAATTTCAAATATTTAGTTTTTTATATACCAAATATTCTATTAGTTGTGAAAACCTATTTTAATAAAAAATTAATAACTTCTAAAATTACGACCGTTTTCTTAAATTAGTTAATGCTCAAAATTTAGAAAACTTCTTAAAAATTACAGAATATTTTTCACTAAATATCAAAAATTTTTATATTTTTTTTTGTAGAATCTGTTAAAAACTTGAAGTTTATTTTTTACATAATTTTCAGCATTTGAAAAAATTAATGTGTTTCATTGAATCGCTATTTCAAAAAGCAGAAAAGTGAATTTATTAAAGAATTACAATTGGTGTTTAAAATTGACGTTTTTAATGAAATTTCAATATTTGTTTTTATATACCAAATATTTCATTAGTTGTGAAAACCTGTTTTAATAAAAAATTTTAACTTCTAAAATTACGCTTTTTCTTAAATTTTCACATTACAAATTTAGAACTCTTAAAAGTACGACTTTTCCTAAATTTTCAAACATTTGAAATTATTTGGTCTATATAGTTGGCATTACTGTTTTTAACTGAGTCTACAACTTTTACTAGGACACAAACTTTCGTTTCATTTGAAAAAGTAATATTTAAAAAAGCAGAAAAAAGCGAATTGATTAATAGTATTACAGGTATTATTAAATTGACGCTTTTGATTGAGTTCTCAAAAATATTTCTTTTTATACTAGGACACAAAATTTCATTAGTTGTGAAAACCTTGTTTTAATAAAAAAATTTAACTTCTAAAATTACGCTTTTTCTTAAATTTTCACATTACAAATTTAGAACTCTTAAAAGTTACGTTTTTATACCGAAATTTCAACATTATGAAAATTATTATGTTAATTAACTTAAAATTGGAGTTATTTAACGGGCTCATTTTAAAAACATATGTATACCTGTGAGTTTCATCAGAAAATGACTATTTGAAAAGCAGAAAGATGAATTTGATTTAATAGTTTAAGGATGTTGTCTATAATTCACTGACAGATGTTTTGATAGATAGATAGATAGATAGATAGATAGATAGATAAATAGATAGATAGATAGATAGATAGATAGATAGATAGACAAACTAACAAATGTAGTGGATTTATAAGTAAATAAACAAAAATATAAATAAAAAATAAATAGATAGATAAGTAGATATATAGATAGAGGTAAAATTTATAATTTTGCCTTTTGAACTTACCGATAGACAGCCAAAGATGCTAAAAAGAGCACAAGAATGATTCCCCCTGTTATTCCTGTTATAATTTCTGCTGATTCATCTGAAAAAAATATTATATTGTGTTTAATTGAGGGTTCAACATAGGCACTGCCCAGCTGCAGCACCATCAATATATATAATTATGATTTAGGAGTGTCTTAAATTAGACAGTATATATTTAATGAAATTTTACAATATTTTGTTTTATAATATACCCAAATAATATTCATTAGTTAGTAAAACCGATATGTTAGGTAAAAAATTTAACTTACATAAAATTCGCTATTTGCGCTTAAATATTTCACAATTACAAAATTTAGAACTCTTAAAAGTACCGATTTTTCCTAAATTTCAACATTTGAAATTAATTTTTTTTAATCTAAAATTAAGTTTTTTAACGGTATTTTCAGCATTTAGAAAAAATTAATGTGTTTTCATTGAAATGCCAATTTAAAAAAGCAGAAAAGAGAATTTATTAATTGTTTTAGGTGTCTTAAATTGACGTTTTTTAAGGAAATTTCAATATTTGTTTTTATATACCAAATATTTATTAGTTGTGAAAACCTGTTTTAATAAAAAAAATTTAACTTCTAAAATTACGCTTTTTGCTTAAATTTTCACATTACAAAAATTAGAACTTTAAAAGATTGTGTTTTTTCCTTAAATTTCAACATTTGAAATTATATTAAAAGGTTAATTCTTAAAATTGAGTATTTTAACGGTATTTTCAGGCATTTGAAAAAATAATGTGTTTCATTAAAATCCAATTTCAAAAAAACAGAGAAAGCGGATAATTTTATTAATAAGTTTTAGTGTGTCTGAATAATGATACGTATTTATACACTGAAATTTCAATATTATGCTATTTTAAGATTATACACAAATAATTCATTAGTTTTGTGAAAACCTGTTGTTAATAAAAAATTTTAACTTCTAAAATTACGCTTTTTCTTAAATTTTCACATTACAAATTTAGAACTCTTAAAAGTACGATTTTTCCTAAATTTCAACATTTGGAAAATACAATCTAGTCTAATTACTTAAAAATTGAGTTATTTAACGGTATGTTATTTCAGCATTTGAAAAAAAAAATAATGAGATGTTTTCATTGAAATGCTATTTCAAAAAGACGAAAAAAAGTGAAATTTAATTAATTAATGTAGTATGAGGTGTCTTAAATTGACGTTTTTTAATGAAATTTCAATATTTGTTTTATATATACCAAATATTTCTATTAGTTGTGAAAACCTGTTTTATGTAAAAAATTATATAAACTTCTAAATTACGCTTTTTGCTTTAAATTTTCACATTACAAATTTAGACTCTTAAAAAGTATAATTTTTTTCCTAAATTTCAACATTGAAATTATTTTTTAAATACTTAAAAATAAGTTTATTTAACGGTTTATTTTCAGCATTACGAAAAAAATAATGTGTTTTCATTGAAATGCAATTTCAAAAAGCAGAATGAATTTAAAGAATATTTATTAATTGTTTTAAGGTGTCTTAAAATTGACTTTTTTTAAGGAAAATTTCAAAAATATAATTTGTTTAATATAATAGTAAACTCGAAATTTTAATAAACACTGTAGTATAAATGAAAAAAAAAAAATTTAAAACTTTCTGAATATAATTACGCTTTGCTTAAATTTTCACATTACAAATTTAGAATACTTAAAAAAGTACGATTTTTCCCTCTTTCAACATTTTGGAAGTTTTTGTTTAGGTAATTACTTATATTCAGTTTTTAACCGCGTATTATCAGAAGTTAAAAGGGGTATGAGGTGATTCATTGAAATGCAATTTCAAAAAACAGAAAAGCAATTAAAAAAATTTAATTAATAGTTTTAGAGTCTCTCAAATTGACGTATTTTTAATGAAATTTCTTTAATGTGCTGTCAGGACTGTACCAAAATATTTCAATTAGTATTGCTGAAAACTGTTTATATTAATAAAAAATTTTAAACTTCTTAAAATTATCCTATTTTTTCATATAAATTTTTTTAACATTACAAATTCAGGTCTCTTAAAAACTACTATTTTTCCTAATTATCAACATTTGAAATATTATGGAGATTAATCCTTAAAATTGAGTTTTTAACGGTATTTTTTCAATAATAAGTCTAAAATAAAGAAGAAAAAAGGAGACATATTGATTTTCTGGTTCGACGAGATGGAGCTTAAAATGAACTAGTATTCAAAAATGACAATTTACAATAAGAATTAATGTAATGTTTTAAAAAAAGTGATGTAACTCAGTTAATTAACATTAAATTAACATATCAAATATTATATTGATTATTTTCGAGAATATTGGCTGAAATATTCCTCTATAAATACTAAAAAAATATAAAAATATTCTTATAAATAAAATTTATTGATATGGGTGTTAGCAAAAACCATAGATTTTCTTAAATAGAAAAAGTTAAACTAATCTAAAATTACAGGTTTTCTAAATAATATTTCACAGTGTGAGCAAGGTTTAGAAACCCTCTAAAAATATAAAAAGATATATACAAAAAATATCATTACAACATATAAAATCTTTACGATGTAAAAATTTTATATATAGATAAACAAAATAATACAACTTAAAAACGACGTATCGATTGATTCTAACAGAGTTCATTATATGAGAGGCACATCTAATTGACAAAAAAATATACAATAATAATAATTCGCTTTCGTTTATATCAGAAATAATTTTTAATACAAGTAATATATTTCAAAAAGAATTTAATAACGAAATAATAAAATAGTGTAGAAATTAATTAATATAAATTCCAGAGATTTGCTAATGTCTTATAGACTTTCTCTGAATATGTTGAGACGTGGTATATATTAAACGACTGAGTACATTCCTCACATAAATTTCTTTCTGAGACCTTTTATTGTATTATGATAAATAAATCACATATCCTGTTAAATTTAGGCCAAATATATTTTTAAATATTACTGAATAATCTTCGAATATGCTCAGTCTCTAAACATAAAAACCTATATTTTTCCATTGGTCTATTATTCTTTCGAATTTTTCGACTAATATCCACAACCACCTTTTAACTTCTAAAATTTAACTGACATTTTTCATATTATATAAGTTATTACTTAGATTCAACGAATTTTACAATATAGATATAGTTAAATTGATCATGAAGTCTAAACACTTATCAAACAATTCTCCACTAAAATGACACGGATTTTTACATTCTCAGACCAAAAAGTTAAGAAGTGTAAGGTTCAACTATATTGGTCGTAATAAGTTCTTCAATATACCGATTAATGCCCCTCAAAGAGTAGCCTCTATTATTTGGATCAAACTTTGTACCCAGTTAATACTCTTATAGGCTCTTGTTCAAAATTTAGTTTTAGAGCAAGCTTAATTATGCATGATCAAGACTATCACATAAGTACAGGTAGTGTCAAAAGATGTGAAATTGCTAATGTGGCGAAAATGAATAATATAGGTGTAAAACGAATTCACGATGCTCTCTCTCTAAAGTCACTTAGATATAAAAAACAACGAGAGGTGGAGAGAATTATTCATTATCTCATAAAAATATATGTTATTTTACGGTAGTGATGTTGTAATTCCACAAGTACAAATTAGTTAAATTGAGTGTCGTTGAAACGATAGTAGGAATATCTTGAACGGCTCCAATATATTGAGTTTTGATAGATAAATTCATATATATCACGAGTGTAGATCTTTTTTTAATAATGATAAAATATATTATTCAATTATTATTTGTTCTTATTCAATCTAACTGCCTAAGATTAAACCAGTCTTTCCGACAATATGAATACATAAAATATCCTACATTTATTAAAATTAAAGGTCTTGATGTTATTATATCCATATAGCCGTCGTGAAAAAGCGCATACATGGTTTATCGTCTCGTAATTTTAAAGTAACAAAAGCTGTTCTCTTTAATATAACAAAATTAATTAGCAGTACTATCACTCGCTTGTGTGAGTACTTTAGCATATTTTGGCGAGTCTATTAACAAATTTAGAATCTCTTAAAAAGTTTACGGTTAATTTTTCCTATTAATGTGTCAGAAACAGTATAATTTAGAAATGTGAAAGTTCATTATTTAAGTTTTATCATTCAATATAATCGAGAAAGTCACCTTTCTTCCTGAGGCAAAAAAGTCAGTTAGACAGCTTTTTATTGAAATTCCAAGTATATTGTATGAATATTGAGATAATTGGTTTTCGTATTTTGTTTCGTTATATAAATCGTCATCGCTTTATATTATATAAATTGTATAACCGATTTCAACAATTGAGGTTTCCAAGATCTTTATATATGAAAACTTTAAAGTCGTCACATTATATCTTTCTGTAAAGCATGTTCGAAAAAAATAATGTTTATCAATTATGAATTGTGGCTTCAAAAAAAACAGAATACATATATTTGAGCAGCGAAAAGCATATGAGGCTATCAGCTTTTATTTCCCGTTAATATAGTTTATATCGATAGATATAGACTCATATCGACAGTTGGTGCGTGATATGTCGTACGTAAAAAGTTAGAGTCGTTTTATTTAAGTGAATTTCATAGTAATTTGTTTATTTTAATTATTTATACCGGAATTCTGAAAATTACCCGGCCATAGTAAATAAGTTTTAAAAATATACCAATGGTAGATAAATAATAAATAATATAAAACCTAGTGGAAAATGGTGTGAGATAATAAAAAAATAAAAGATTTTAACTCGTCTAAAATATTTAGACGCTTCTATGATATGGCTTAAATTTACACTGTATTACTCTCAAGAAATTTAGAACTAAATAACCGGACAAGACGTACAGTAGTGTTTAGTAATCACTTAGACAATTCCTCGGGATTCAAACATTTGAAATGTTAGTTGTGCAAAGAATATAGTGATAAATCAAGTAATTTCATAGATTAATAAAATATTGCTCACTGAGATTTGGCGATTTTAACAGGAAGGCATATTTATTCAGCAATATTTTGAGAGGGTCAAATAGTTATATCAACCGAAAAAGTGTTGTCAGCTAGTCCCAAAGAACAAAGTAGTCGCACTATATTTCGCTTTTCAGATCAAACATGCCGCTTCGAATTCAAACTTTGGTATGATGACCTACCTAGGTCCTTACCCGTGGGACTTAGTGGAGGAATCACTGTGACCCTTAGGTTAAAAAAGTTTGGAGACCCGTGATATAACAGAATCCTTACATTCAAAGGTTTATGATATCGGTTCTGTACCTATAATAATAATTGATAATTTTATATTATTTTTTAGGGAAACCATTTTGAAAAGGATTAAGAAGTCTAAATCACGTACTGTTGGCGATTTTAATATTAATTTGCTTAACAATATGACTTCCTCTCCCACACAGCGATTTAGTCACTGCTTGACTGAGAGGAATTTTTATCAAACAATTACTGTAGCTACTAGAGTCGCTCCCTTTAATCGATCACATTTTTGCTAATTTACCAGCCTGATAGATTCCTTTGCGATTGATTCCTCAGTTAGTGGCCATCGTGCTACTCTTAACATTTATAAAGTTGGACATTCCTTGAAAAATTAATTAGGTATAGAATTTTTCTGCTAATGAAGCCGCTAAATTTGTCTCTTAATTTAAACGATATATAGGACCTTTTTTTTTTTTTTTTTTTTTTTTTTTTTTAGTGACATAATAGAAACTCATATATTAACTGAATTTTATTTAATATTGGAAATTGAAATCATGATCGATGACTGTTTTCCCATTGTGAGTAAATATAAAGGTCGTTTGTCGTCAGGGAAGCTATAGTTCAATGCTGATCTACTGCATTGTATTCGGAAAAAGATAAAATGTTTAGACTCAGTAAATAAATTGTAATACATTTTTATAGATTTAAGAAATATCGTGACATTTTAAATAATGTTTAACATTAGCCATAAAAATATATTATAGTTGCAAATTGAGAATGAGGAGAGGAACCCCAAAAACAGGAGGAAACCTATCAATGGTCTTTTGTATAAGAAGAACTGCGATAGGTTAGCTTTAATAGAGAATACGGGTGATGTTACAAAACCTACAGAAATCGCTAATGTTTTTAGCAAATATTTTATCTATTTTCCGATGTTACTTCATGGTCGTATTGGGCGACCTATTTGAGAATACACCTTTGTATTCCTACTTTTGCCCCTCATCTAAGGAGGAACTGCGAAAAGCAATATTGGATCTGAAACGTGATAACTTTCATAAGTCTCATGTTCCTGTTAAGTTATTTAAGTTGGTGACTAATTTTTAATACTTGCAATGGGGAGTCCATTTTCCCTAATGTCATGGAATTAGTTCGGGTGATTCCCATATACACATCTGTCACATTAACGGATGTTTAGAGTTACGACACCTAATTTCAACGAGTTGTCTGAAATATTGATATATTATTATTTTATTTAGAATATTTATATTATTATTATTAATTATTATTATTTTATTTATTATTATATATATTAGTTATTATTTATTATTATTATTATTATTATTATTATTATTATTATTATTATTATTATTATTATTATTATTATTATTTACAACAAAAATATCTATAAAGTTAAGATTATTATTATTATTATTATTATTATTATTATTATTATTATTATTATTATTATTGTTGATTATATTGTTTATTATTATTATTATTATGAATTATTATTATTATATTTATTTATTGATGATTATTGATTATTTATTATTTATTATATTATAATTATTATTATTATTATTATTATTAATTATTATTATTTTATTATTATATATTATTATTATTATTATTTTTTTTATTATGATTATTGTTATTATGTATTATTAATTATTATTATATTAATTATTATTATT
>JABUQX010041959.1:27500-30000 GCA_015478945.1 Trachelipus rathkii
ATATATATATATATATATATATTTATATTAATAATAATATCTATATTTTATATATATATATATATATATATTTATATATATATATATATATATATATATATATATATATATATATATATATATATATATATATATATATATATTTATATTTACCTATATATATATCTTTATATATTTATATATATATATATATATATATATATATATATATATATATATATATATATATATATATATATATATATATATATATATATATATATATATATATATATATATATATATTTTATATATATATATATATATATATATATTCTTTTTCAATTGAATCAATTCAAGCCTTTGATATATTTCTTTTACAACCCAAAAGAAAAATAATAATTATTTTTCTCCGGCTCCGGCTCCAACTCCGACTATAGTTTCTGCACTGTTTGAGAATTGTGCAGTACTTTCTGGCAATAAATTTTTCACGTACAAAAATATTTTTTGAAAAAATTTATGCCCAGAATCCGGTTCCGTTTCATACTCCGGCTGCGGCTCCAGATCCGGCGCTGGATCCAACTAAGGTCTTCTGGCAATAAACTTTTCACCAAAAAAAATATTTATAGGAACAAAATTATACCCAGAATCCGGCTCCGTTTCCGACTCCGGATCCGGATCCAACTAAGGTTTCTGCACTATTTGAACATTGTTCAGCACGTCTTCCGGCAATAAATTTTTCATCTAAAAAAATATTTCTTGGAAAAATTTATAAACAGGATCCGGCTCTAACTCCGGCTCCGGTTCCGACTCCGGATCCGACTAAGGTTTTTGAACTATTTGAAAATTAGTCAGCAAGTCTTCTGGCAATACATTTTTCAACTAAAAAATATTTCTTGAAAAATATTTATAAGCAAGATCCGGCTCCGGATCCGACTCCGGATCCTGCTCCGGATCCGGATCCATCAAAGGTTCCTGCACTATTTGAAAATTGTTCAGCACATCTTCTTTCAATAAATTTTTCACCTAAAAAATATTTCTTAAAAAAAATTCATACCCAGGACCCGGCTCCGGGTTCGGCTCCGGATCCGGCTCCGGATCCGACTAAGGTTTCTGTACTAATTGAAAATTGTTCAACACGTCTTCTGGCAATACATTTTTCGCCTAAAAAGATATTTTTTGAAAGAAATTAATACCCAGGATCCGGCTCCGGCTCCGGCTCCGACACCGGCTCCGAGTTCGGCTTCGGCTTCGGATCTGACTAAGGTTTCTGCACTATTTGAAAATTGTTCAGCACTTCTTCTATCAATAAATTTTTCACAAAAAAAATATTTTTCGAAAAAAATCATACTCCGGCTCCGACTTCGACTCCGGCTCCGACTCCGAATCCGGATCCGATTAAGGATTCTGCACTATTTGAAAATTGTTCAGCAAGTCTTCTGGAATAAATTATTCATCTAAGAAAATTATCTCTTGAAAAAATTTATACCAAGGATAAGGCTCCGAATCTGGATCCGGATCCGGATCCGGACCCGACTAAGGTTTCTGCACTATTTGAAATTTGTTCAGTACGTTTTCTGGCATTAAATTTTTCACCTAAAAAAATATTTTTTGAAAAAAATTCATACCCAGGCTCCGGCTCTGACTCCAGCTCCGGCTCCTACTCCAGCTCCGACTTCACTTTCGGCTCCGGATCTGACTAAGGTTTCTGAACTATTTGAAAATTGTTCAGTACGTCTTCTGGCAATAAATTTTTCACCAAAATTTTTAAAAAAATTCATACCCAGGATCCGGCTCCGGCTCCGGCTCCGGATCCGGATCCGACTAAGGTTTCTGAACTATTTGAAAATTGTTCAGCACGTCTTCTATCAATAAAATTTTCACCTAAAAAAATATTTTTCGAAAAATCATACTCTGGCTCCGACTCCATCTCCGACTTTGAATCCGACTCCGGCTTCGACTCCAAATCCGGATCCGATTAAGGATTCTGCACTATTTGAAAATTGTTCAGCAAGTCTTCTGGCAATAAATTTTTCATCTAAGAAAATTATTTCTTGAAAAAATTTATACCCAGGATCCGTCTCCGAATCCGGATCCGGACCTGACTAAGGTTTCTGCACTATTTGAAAATTGTTCAAATATTTTTTGAAAAAAATTCATACCCAGGTTCCGGCTCCGGCTCCGACTTCACCTTCGGCTCCGGATCTGACTAAGGTTTCTGCACTATTTGAAAATTATTTAGCACGACTTCTGGCAATAAATTTTTCATCTAAAAAAATATTCTTCTGAAAAAAATTTATACTATTGCACCGGCTCTGACTCTGGCTCCGACTTCGACTCCGGCTCCGACTCCGGATCCGGATCCGACTAAGGATTCTGCACTATTTGAAACCTGTTCAGAACGTCTTCTGGCAACAAATTTTTCATCTAAAAAAATTTTCTTAAAAAATATTTATACCAAGAATCCGGCTCCGAATCCGGCTCCCGCTCGGATCCGGATCCAACTAAGGTTTCTGCACTA
>JABUQX010041959.1:35000-37500 GCA_015478945.1 Trachelipus rathkii
AACTTGTGCTATTAAACAGCATAATTGATTGCGTCATTGCGATTTATTATACTTAGCACCTTATTAGCTTTATTCCCTGCTTCCAAACACTGATTATCTACTTTCAGATTATTGACTAATAATCACATCTAAATCTTTTTCTTGGTCCACAGACTCAAGTCAATCCCCATTCAAATTGTAGTTAAATCTTTTATTTGAGTAACTTAAGTGAAGAATCTTATACTTTTTACTATTAACATTCATTTTCCAGTTATCTCCCTACCAAAGAAGTTTATCAAGATCATTTTGAATCTTTAAACATCCATCATTGTTTCTTTCTGGTATCTATCTGCAAACTTAGAAGCCTTTCATTTAAGTCTCTTTATATACAATGAGTAACAGCAGCCACTTAACCTATAAGAAATCTTCACGAACTACAAATAGGTTTCCTCATTTCTATTAATATATACTCTTTATTTGCTTTGATTAACTATTATTTTTATTATTATTAAATATTAAAATTAAGAGACTTAAGCCATCAAAAAATTTTCATAGCTTAAATTATTTTTTGGGGGGGGGGGGTTTAAACCCCCTGACCCCCTGTCTACTGCCTTATATATATATATATATATATATATATATATAATATATATATATATATATATATATATATATATATATATATATATATATATATATATATATATATATATATATATATATATATATATATATATATGTTCTAGGTGTGAAATGAGGTTAATTATATATCTTGGAAAATCGTCCAGGGTTTTCCAGCGGAATTAGACTATTTGAGATGCGCTGAGTCCGAAAATGCCCTTTGTTTTTTTCAATCAGGTCTGGTTTGTTCGCTACAGACATTTAAGAAAAAAACTATTTTTCGTCCAAAAACCCAATTCCTGAGGATCATAAACATTCGGTTTTTCCGTTTTCCTGGGTAAATAAAAGTCAACGTGTCCAAATTCATTCATTTATTATATACTCGATTACATTTGATAAGTTTAATACATGTACATGAGCGTTACGTGACACAAAAGTTCAGAGTTCACGGCGTAAATCCCCGTTTCCTCGATTTCCGTGTGTGAGCAGCTGCTGGGTTGTCTCTCTTCAGCGACCAGCAGTAGTCCGCGAGCATGACTGCGTCCCACCTCCCCTGGTACCTCTCCTCCATTTGACGCATGTCCTGATGGAACCTTTCTCCCTGCTCGTCGCTGACCGCACCAAGGTTTTCAGGAAACCTCTCCATGTGTGAGAACAGGAAATGCATCTTTATACTCATCAAACACCCGAGGTTTTGGAAGTTCTTTATCATGCTGTTGATGAGTGTGCCGTAGTTTGCTGCCTTCTTGTTCCCCAGGAAGTTGTTCACCACCTGCACAAACGACCTCCAGGCGGCGCACTCTAGCGTGTTCATGGAGTTTTCGAACTCTGTGTCCTTGATGAGCTGCCGTATCTGTGGGCCATCGAAAATGCCGGCCTTCAGCTTCTCAATGGTGACTCCAGGGAAGGCTCGGCACAGGTAGTTGAAGCACCTCCCATCCTTGTCCAGAGCGCGCGTGAACTGTTTCATTAACCCAAGCTTGATGTGAAGCGGTGGGAACAAAATCTTTTCCCGGTCAACAAGAGGTTCGTTTATGATGTTGCTGGCCCCAGGTACTAACTGCTCTCGCGCCGGCCACTCTTTCTTCACATAGTGCTGGGCTCTGTCTCGACTGTCCCACTTACATATAAAGCATGGGTACTTTGTGTACCCGGACTGCTGACCAAGTAGAAAGTTCACCATCTTAAGGTCGACGCAGATGATCCATTGGTGCTGCTGATATTGGATTTTGTCGAGCACGTACTTGACTGCTTCATATTTCTCTTTGAGAGTTGTGGAGTGCGCAAGAGGAATTGAGGCGAACTCGTTCCCGTTGTGTATGAGCACACTCTTCAAAGAGCGCTTGCTACTGTCTATGAAGAGTCGCCAATCTCTCGGATCATATTGAGGAGCGCCGAGTTTAGCAAGAAGACCGGCGACATCTCGGCAGTACACGAGGTCTTCCTCCTCGCAGAAGTAGCCCATGTAGTCCTGATGCCTTCTACGAAAGAACGTGATACGCGCGTCCTCACCGAGTAGATTTTTCTCTTTGAGTCTGGAGGCCAACAGCTCGGCGGAAGTCTTCGACAAGCTGAGATCCCGAACCAGATCATTAAGCTCACATTGTGAAAAGGGCTGCGGACCATCTTGTGTTCCATACTCCTCATCTGTATCTCCTCCCTCATATGCAGTGGTGGCCTCGTCGTCGCTGTCAGGAAGCTCTCTGCACGCTGGTACAGGAAGTTCTTCGCAGTGAGCAACTGGACGGCGGGCAGATGGAAGGTCGGGGTACTGGAGGCTGCTCCGATTCTTCCGGTTGATGCCAGTAGTATCGATGGCGCAGAAGTAACAATCCGATTCATGGTCAGACGGCTCCCTCCAAACCATCGGAATCCCAAACTTCAGTGAAGTTTTCGTGCC
>JABUQX010041959.1:47500-50629 GCA_015478945.1 Trachelipus rathkii
TTTTAAAAAACCCCTCCCCCCCAACATGCCATGTCTCGAAAATTTTCCCCTCCACCATCTTTGACCCCCCATCCATACCCCAGACCGTTTTCGCATGTTTCATCTCTTGAATTTATCAGATTTTCATTTTTTTTACCGTTTAATACCTTTTAGAATTGTTCATTCATGTATTTTATCTATAATATTTGTGTGTGTGTGTGTGTGTGTGTGTGTGTGTGTGTGTGTGTGTGTGTGTGTGTGTGTGTGTGTGTGTGTGTGTAAGCATGTATGTGTTCTTATGAGCGCGTGTGTATATATGTACGTTTAATTTCGAAGAAATTTTTGCCAACCTTTTTTTTTTTCTCTCCATAAGGAAAAATACCAAACAGCTGGGCCTTCAATATTGCCTACATCTAAACGGCTATTTCAGAACTACACAACACACCCAAGGCTATAACTTTAATTAGCTTTAAAAAAAAAATAATATATTAATTCTTATTAATAGTAGATAAAGATTTAATACAACGAATACAACACTTAAAAAACAAATGCACTTACATGTACAATTGAGATTGCATTTTAAATACTGTTTAATGGCTGGTGAGGGACAGTGAACCTTAATCGCATTATTTGTGAATTAGAAAATAAAAATAATAAAATGCTGATATAAAGAAATATTGTTAAATGTATATTTTAAAGAGGGAGGTCAGTTATCAAGCAAGACAATAGCCTTGAATATATATATATATATATATATATTATATATATATGTTGTGTGTGTGTGTTTGTGTTATTAGTAGTTATATATATATATATGTTATTATATATATTATATTATTATTAATATATATATATTATATATTATTATTATTATTATATATATATTACATATATACATATATATTTATATATATATATATATATATATATATATATATATATATATATATATATTTATATATATTATATATTATACAATGTGTGTGTGTGTGTTTGTGTGTGTGTGTGTGTGTGTGTGTGTATGCGTGTGTTTGTGTGAGCATATTATATCTATGTATAAAATAAGATTGTTAATGTTATAATTCATTTTTCATTACAAATGATAACAATAATAATACACACACACACACACACACATAATAATAATAATAATAATAATAATAATAATAATAATAATAATAAAAATAATAATAATAATAATATTAATAATAATAATAATAAAAATAATAATAATAATAATAATAATAATAATAATAATAATAATAATAATAATAATAATAATAATAATAATAATAATAATAATAATAATAATAATAATAATAAAATTATAATAACTATATAATAAAATAATAATAATAATAATAATAATACTAATAATAATAATAATGATAATAATAACACAATGATAATAATAATAATACACACACACACACACACACACACACACACATACTGTCAGTCAGTCGATATATATCGATATTTTTTCGATAATTGAATTTTTAAACAGTGTGCCACGTGCATATATATATATATATATATATATATATATATATATATATATATATAGTATATATATATATATATATATATATATATATATATATATATATATTATTATTATTATTATTATTATTATATATATTATTATATATATATATACGGTATATATATATATTATATATATATTATTATATTATATATATATATATATATATATATATAGTTATTATTAGCATATATATATATATATATATATATATATATATATATATATATAGAGAGAGAGAGAGAGAGAGAGAGAGAGAGAGAGAGAGTATATTTTTAGATTAGAACTGTATCCGCTAGAGTTTAGTAATTATATGATAAGCTTGGTTAAGTATCGTTAGATTAAGGATTTGAATGTTCAATCTAAAGATACTTAACATAACTTAGCATAACCTTACTAAACTCTAGCGGATACATCCCTAAAATATAAAAGTAATATATAAATATATATATATATATATATATATATATATATATATATATATATATATATATATATATATATATATATATATATATATATATATATATATATATATATATATATATATATATATATATATATATAATTAATATAAAAAAAAGTATAAATATATATATATATATATATATATAAATAAATATATAATATATATATATATATATATATATATATATATATATATATATATATATATATATATATATATATATATATATATATCGCCAAAAAACGTTTAATTATGATTCGTTGATAATCGTAAAAAAATCGATGTTATCGATATGTCAACTAACTGAACGTAATTCTAAATAATAATAATAATAATAATAATAATAATAATAATAATAATAATAATAATAATAATAATAATAATAATAATAATAATAATAATAATAATAATAATAATAATAATAATAATTGCGATAAAGGTAGGGAAACGAAAGCATAGCTAAAAATCCTCACACAGTCCGAATTAGAATATTTTGATTATAAATTCAATGTTGATTTTTAGTTAAAAAGAGAAATGTTTAAAATCGATTCCAATCACTTTTAAAAGCCACACCCAATTTGCTCTTTCTCTCTCTTTACCTCTCTGTCTGTTTCTCTATGTATGCATGTGCACATGTACAGGAATGTGTGTATGTATTTATGTAGAAATAGGTGTGTGTGTGTTTGACACACACATGTCCAGACAATCATATATATAATATATATATATTATTATATATATATTATTAGAGAAACATATTATTATTATTACATATACATTATACATGGCTATTATTACATATATTATATATAAATTATAAATATGTTACCATATAATATTATTACTAGTGTTATGCTATACACTTTTTAATACATATGATATATATTATATATTAGTTATTATTATTATTATTACATTATTATTACATATAAATTATATATATATATATATTACATATTAGTTATTATTGTTATTATTATTATTACATATATATATTATTATATATTATTATTAGTTTATATATATATATTATTAATTTATACATACATATATACGAAGTACAACGAAAACGTAAGTTGCCTAATGATAAACGCTGTCCTAAACAATCCTCAACCCTGATCGGAACCCAGCCAAC
>JABUQX010041960.1:0-17500 GCA_015478945.1 Trachelipus rathkii
GTCTGGTAGCTACGCTTCTTCTTGCATCTCCATAGCTCCCCTCCTTGGTTTCCTCCTTTTCTCTTTGCTAACTATATCTAGCTTTTCTTTCGAAATCGCTCAATGGTCGCTGTGACTGGGCGACTCTCTATTTCTGTCAAATAGTGGTGTTCCTCACCGTTCTATTTTACTCCTACTATTTCATGCTTTTCATCAATATGCTTCTCACCGCACAGTCTACTCTATCAATTCAATGTGATGACTTGACCCTTCATTCTTCAATCAAACTCAATTTCTGCTCCATCTATTACTGTCAAGATTGCATTATCGTCTTAATCTTAGTTCAACTTTATTCTCGCTCTCTGCGATAGAATTTCAGGCATTGCTTCAAGCTTGTATGAAATTTAACTCTTAAAACCAACTTCTACAAAAATCTCTCTCTCTAAAGACACTTAACTTTTCCTATCTCTCTCGACGGTCTCTCGTCTTTCCGTTGACAATATAAATCCTTGCCCTGACATAAACAAAAAAATTAATAAAACGCTGAATTCACAGTGGGTCGGGGTCGAATCCCAAAAATGGAGTTCTGTTTAGACTGCGAGTACTTTTTTCCTCTGCCTAGTTTACTCACTCTCTATACAAGGTCTCATCGCCCTGTATGGAATATGTCTAATATATTTTTGGTGATCTGTTCATCGGCTTTGGATAGGTCGAGTCAAAGGCCAAAAGCTTATAAACTTCCGACTTCTAGTTTCAACTTGACCATATGGGCGCAATGTTTGTAGAAGCTTACTACCACCTTTTTATACGTACTGTTAAGATTAGAGGCAACGTGCTGATGGAAATCCACCGCGTTACCACCACTTCATCCCCTTCGATAGATCAAGGGTTCGTGTCTCACATGAGTTTCGTGATGTTCAGTACACTCAGACCATTCCCTTCACCCTGAGCTTCTTTCTTCGCACCTTGTTTCTTGTGAATTCTCTTGCCATCATCTTTTTCCATTCAATTTCTCATATAATATATTTAATTTCCCTCACTTTAAGCCCGCGCTGTGCCCATGCTGCCCTAATTGGCGGATGGCATGATTTTTGAGCGTCCAATTAATATTTCACACCCGACATCCATTGAAATACGGGTTCTGCCCGTGTGAGCGGTGTCGTGACAACTAAAAAAAAAAAAAAAAAAAGCTTGTAGTAGATATCTATATTTTGGGGACCTCTCGACTGGTAAACACTTCTGAATGATTAAAATAGCATAACGAAGGAGCTTGCTCGCTTAATCACAAAAAAAAAAATACAAATAAAAAAAAAGAGTTACGAGACAGTGGAGCCCTCGCCCTATCTGCAACCCCTTGGTCAACGTCACTGTCATAGTGACGATGGTTGTGCTTTTTTTCAGCACAACATTTACCTACTGAAGATGTGATTATTGGGTACTATGTTATGACTTTGATAAGTTCATGTCCGAAATTGCAATTGACACTCTTCACTTCAAAGTAAGTCACACCCAAGAAACCTCATCGATAAAACTGAAGTAGACCACGTCAATCAGACAAAAACAATTCACATTTGGCCGAGCTTGTGAAATCGAGGAGAATGAGTTCTCTACAAAAAATGAGATGCTCCTTAACAGAAGAGAATCATTCATGCTTTGTGGCATGAAAAATGCCAAGGTTTTCAATTATATCAGTGCTTGCAGGCATAATAATTATCAGACACCTCCTCATTCATCTGAGAGAGAGGCTTTATTTATAGTGTTATGGGAAGTTTTCAGAATTTCTTAACAATAACCCAAGCGGTTTTCTCTTTATAGGAGTGAAAGCTTAATTTTTTGCAATCACCAATTTGTGAATTTTGAACATTGATTCATTTGTAATGATATCTTATCTTAAATATATCTTTTTATTATTAGTTTGATCAGTATTCGTTTTTATTTTATCATTTCTGCTATTACAATGAGTCTCTTTTTCATATTTAATATTTTTATATGTAGCTAGTTAAAGACTCGGAGTACAAATTTATTTTATCATGTTTCAAACAATATAAAAACTATTATATACTTGACATTATCTGTGAAAAATATGAAATCGAAATATTTTTAAATAAAATACTAAACATAAAATAGTTATTAATTCTTATATCTGCAATTATTAATTCCATTAAAGTTTATTAACACTAAAATTAAATATACCTTGGCACGACCAAATATGAAACATAAATGACTAAGTATCTTGACAAGAATGTCATCCTGAGTTTTGTCCAACCTAGCAGTAACAATGTCTATGCTTAATTACTGTGTTATTAATTAATTTAAAGTATCCGGAATCGATTTAATCGGCACCCTAAAAAATAGGTATCCGTATCGGTACGGCCTTCTTTCTTTACGGTACTATATCCCTAAGTAGCACTGAGCTTGCACCCTGCCACCATGGTATCTTCTGTTCCCACTGCCTATCAAACTAACCTTTCCCTCCTGCTGAAAGAATGTATTCATTCAGCAATATACTAAGAAGTGGTACTTATAGTCACATCCAACTACCCCTATCGCTCAACCTCTTCTTGCCTAAGGTTTCTAACCATCTCTTCTTAACTGAGAAGGATTGGAAGCATCTTAATATTTCCTCCCAAATCTTCATTTCTGATTGCCGGATCCACTTCAATTTACATATTCTTCCTTCTTTCTCTCACACTCTTGGTCCTCTCTCCCTCATGTTAATCATTTCTTTGGAAGACAATCGCAGGGCTTCTCGATAAACTCACTCATATAAAAATAATTTCTAAACTTCCTAAGTTGGCATCTCTCGCCATAGGTTGACGTACGTTCGTCGACTAATTCCTCCCGAGTACTGAAACAGTTGCCCCCCTGTCTCCCATCGCCCCTCTAAAAGAACTGGAATCTATCCTCTCCTTGATCGTTCCAATTCCGTTATATTGCGCATTGTAGTTACACCATTATCATTTAATCATCGATTGTTTCCTCAGGGTTCTTTTCTATTCCCAACTCTTCTTTTTTCTTTTCTATTTTGCCGATTCAAATGATCTATCTCACACACGATGTCCCCTCACACCTAGGCTTATCAACTCCAGTCACCATCCAGTTTACTACTTCTAATTTGGAAAGACATTCATGCAACAGCAAATGATTGATGCTAGGAGTGAGCCGTGAAGGTCCTAACCTAACCTAACCTGATCTAGCTAACCTAACCTAACCTGTGTTAACGGTTGCGGAGGTCTGTGCAGGAGATCAATAACTCAGCTCTCTATCTTACTCTGAAATAATCTTCCACACAACTATAATATTTCTTTGAAACTCACATATCTTAATATATATATATTTCTGCATATTTAATATTTTTTTTTCTATTCTCGTTATCTTTAATTTGAATGGATCACAATAGTTCTTCTAAAAGTATTCTCATGACATAATTGCGGTGTTCCAGACTTCTTCGGAATAACTCTTCTCGCACTCAGTTGCGGCTTCAAATAGCGCCTTTGTTCACCATGTAATAGAGCAGTGTGTTCCCAACTCTTTTTTCAGTAGCGCCACCTCCAAAAAATAAAAATAAAATAGATATCCATGCACCCTATCCTTTCACTAATATATAATATATATAATATATATAATATATATTAAATAGTAATAATATATAATATATATATAATCCTATATAATAACTTAGTATAATAATATGCCTTCTAATAATTTATATATAATAAAAATATAATCTTCACTTCACAAATAGAATTGTGCAATGTTTTCCACTTCTGTCACGCCCCCTTGTATTTTCGAGACTCACGCAAGATCCGAAACCACAAGATAAGATTCGGAATCTACTATATCCTGGATTGTTCGACACTATATTTCACTCCTATAACTACGAGTATGTTATGAATTACTAGGGCAGCACATCTCACCAACTTTTGATCCGTAACCCGAAGACGAAAATAATTGTAAGACCTTAATAGGCCTATAACCTATCTTCTATTACATTAATATAATATATAAGATTACTATATATCCATATATATATATTCATATATATATTACCTATATATATAAATATAATATAATTATTCACCAATAAACATTATATAATATATATATATATAAAAAGAACTCCAACTACACGAATACACACGATCACTACACTTCGTCAAGTGATCATGTAACCCACTTCTTTGGACATACCCCAAAATTCAATTTGATCCCCCTAGCGACGCTACCCCACTTTGGAGAACTGTTCGGTTGATGTAGGGTTGTCCTCTCACGCTGTATCAAGCTAGTTCCAATATGTCCTTATCGAAATAGTGCCTCACTCTTAATTACTTCCGCAAATGTTCCACCTCCAGTGTTTTTTTTTGTTTTTTTTAATTCCTGTCTGTACCTCCTTCTTTGAGCTAGATTCCACAACTTCAAATCCATACACTTTCATTCCTCCATCAACCCTCTGATGACCCCACACTTAACTACTCTCGTCTCAATCTGATATACCTCATATCTGCAGGGACCTCCAGGTAATTTCTACAGATACCGGACTTTGTAAATCATGAAACACAATCATATTTATCCTAGTTTTTAGAATTCTTGTTATTTTCCACAATTCAAGATCATGCTCGAGCATGTCAGTTTTAATTTGCCCTGGTTTCCTAATTTCTCAAGAGTCCGAAGGAAGATACATCGCTAAGTAATAAATATATATATATATCTAATTATTATATTTAATTATGTCTACTATCTACTATACTATATATAAATTATATATATTATAAAAAAAATATAATATATATAATATATATATAAATATATATAATTCTATATAATTTTCTACCGTGTAGCCATATTGAAATATTTCTCTCTCAATCTTTATCCACTACATGCTACAAGAGGCAATTATCTATTTTAAGAAAGAGGATCGTTTACTTAATAATACCACCATGCACAAAACTGACCAAGATTTCTCCTTCAAAATAATTAGTATTCAATGGTTTGGACCTCTACGTAATGATTTATCGATTAGAAAAAGATTAACATCAGAAAAATTTGATTTGCTATAAAAAAAACACTTTTTTATTGGTCAAATCTGATTTTATTTTCAAATTCACTTATTTCATTTTTTTGAGTTTTCTACTTCAAATAGAATTTATACTTCTCAAACACAAAAATGTACTATTTACTACTATTATATTATAATTATTACTCATATTACCATTATGTTATATACATTATACTATAATATTATATATATATTAGTATAATATATATATATTAGTATATATATATTCTACTAATTATCTGAATAAACATAATTATTAAATTATATTTAACTTATATATATTATTACAAACAAATTATCCAGTATAAGGGTTTCCATTTACTAAATATATTCATATTGGTCAGATTTCTTATTATGACTAGCTCACAGTATAGATAAATCTTAGAAACTCGGCATGCTCCTACAAGTGACAAACAAAATCTACTTATATTTGGAATCAGTCCGAAACATTTCTAAGATCGATTTAAACTCGTTTTTTTTTTTTTTTTTTTTTTTTTTTTTTATTTTTTTTTTTTCGCTTTATTCATTCGAAAATATTTTAAACATTTTACTTTTCCAGCCTCTCATTTCTTAGGGGCTCCGAGCCGATCGGAGACAGCAGCCAGGGCGTGACATTTCATACCCCGAGATGACGGATGCGAACCCCGCACGGACACCCAAAGACAAAAGAGGGGCTTTCTCCTGGAGACTCACCTCGGAGGGGCTTAGTTCCCCCCGTCGTCCACCGCATCGTTCAGGCCGAGAGTCCCCTAACTCAGCCTAATACTTTGCGCTTATTCCGCTTAATGGTATCCTTAGTTTTTAAAAAAAAACAGAATTAAATTTAATGTAGCTACATCGAAAAACTCTGTTTTATTGTTAACTTAACTAAAGAAACCTAGGTAAACCGTCTTTAAAAGATGATCAGGCAGATCGTACCTCTCTCTCTCGACCTCCTTTGGACGTACGGACGCGGCTAATTCCGCTCCCTACCTATCCTGCTCGAAATGGTCTCCTGGAACCCCCGGCTCTTTTCTTCGGAGACGAGACAGGGTCGCGCGTATCGTGGTTTACTCTCGACCTCATTCCTCTCTAGGGAGAAATCCATCCCCCCCCCCGTTGTCCTCCCCGCTCTATTATCCCGTTCTGGGTTACTACCATTCGCCAAAGTGTCGCTCTGACCCTAAAATGGGGAAATTAATTTTTAATAATATTTCTATGAATAAGCAAAAAAAAAAAAAAAAAAAAAAAAGTATGTATCTCCAATTCTCCTTCTAGAATTTTCCTGGCGATATTCGCAAATATTATAATTTTTGCTTTCTTACTTTGTTTGAGAGCTGCCCTATATGCAATGCCCTAGTTACATACTGGTGAGCAATTAAAAAAAATGCTGACCCTATAATATATATAATATAATATAAGATTATGTTATATTATATTATAGTATAAAAGTATTAAAAATATAATAATTAGTTTTACTATAACAACTACTACTTTGTTGCTAATATTAGATGCTATAGTTGCCAACAGAAATTAGTTTTACCATATGTAGTACATTAAAAAACTAGGTTAAATGGGTATTTTCCTTATATTAGTATTCTTATTAATTTATGGAGATCATGTATAATGATTATGACTTCACCTAAGTCACTTTCTCATCAAAGTTCTGTGAAGTGTATCTATAGCTGAGCTACATTCTTGTTTTCATAAATGTTTAAGTTTTTAAATACACAGTTAATGCCAATTAAACATAGAGACCTAATTCGCACACAACAGGCATTTAATACCTAAAATTTCGTGTTCTTAGTTTTTTTACGTCGTGAAAAGGTATCGGAAGGGCATCAAAGTTCCCTACTAAGCTCCATGTGCCGTTGCTGTTATCTGGGGTGCGAATGAACTAAGCCATTGTTATCCCATCTATTTTCGAATCGTAGTGAGTTGTTCTCAGGAGGTCACCTCCAACTCCTCCGATCATAGTGAGGTCTATACACACAACAATAATCCAATAACCCCATCCCCAGCCCCCTTGCGTTAGTATTTTTATAACACTGATAATCACTTACACTCTCTAATATCTCCGATCAATAATTTCTCTTTACCCTATTACCTCAACACTCGATTCGTATTTTTGAAAATTACAATGGATGCCTAAATTTATTTTATAAAAAAACTAATAATATCATGCACAAAAAAAGGTTCGTGATGTTAAATGATAAAAATATTGAAGTCGTCAGTACTGATTATGATCTACGTTTATGTTCTATATACAACCAAATTTCAATTTCACTTGCTTTCTAAGCTTACAACATGGAAACTATCCCTATATACATAATATTAAAGTTTATGTATGAAACACAAACTTTTCCTCTTTGATCTTAATTTAACTTCAATTATTGTCATACAGTGTTCTCTAGTCACATCTAAAAAGATTCACATTTATTCTTTATATAGTATATTCTCAGCCCTCACGTTTTCACCTCAAACAATTCCTTATTCT
Organism: Trachelipus rathkii; assembly: GCA_015478945.1. Classification (NCBI taxonomy): domain Eukaryota; kingdom Metazoa; phylum Arthropoda; class Malacostraca; order Isopoda; family Trachelipodidae; genus Trachelipus; species Trachelipus rathkii. The sequence goes on from JABUQX010041960.1 coordinate 7,512, forward strand.
CAAATTCTCTTCTTCTTGTATTGTTGTAGGCATTACCTCAGTAATTTAAAAATCTTCGGATAACTCTGTTTTCGTCTTCCACTCTACTTTATCGTTACTTATTATTTTATAAAATACATAAATATATAATTAGCGATCTTTATATGTTCGCTCCGTTTTCCTCACAGAAATCACGAATATTGTTGATGACGAAACAAATAAAACTCAAAAAACACAAAAATGATCTCTCCTATGTTTAATGTTTAGTTCGTTTTTGATAACCTAATATCTAACACATGCTTTGTGGAAACCACAATTTACCCTACCTTTACTTACGATCAAATATTACGATTTATCCTCTATATTTATAATTATTTGTCTCATTCCGTTTATTATTTCTATACTTCTTATCACTAAGCGTATTAGACGTACGACTACATAAATCTCTCTACATTTTACCTATTCTTATACTATATTATATATATATAGCTTCTCCTTGTAAGAAATTGGTTTTATTTCATTTGAGATAATTGAGTATGAAAGTTGTCTGTATACTGATATTGAATGTTTGAACTGACGAGGAAACACGATGTCACTGAAAGAAGTGTTATTCAGCAGGTCTAATTCATGAGTGCACGCAATCGCCGAAACACAAGTACTACACACACTGCAATCATTAAAATACCATTATTTATTTATATTATATTTATCTATTATTATAGATTATGTTTATAAAAAGTATTTAGAATATAATAATTATTATTAGTAACTAAATACTATTACTGTTTATTAGGTATGAGTAGTATCATAAGTAATTTGGGTAGGATTTGAAATCTAGGTAGATGCCAAATTATTCTCGAACTGAGTATCTCTCTATGTGAACACTAATCTGTACCATAGTTACAAGGATTAACGCATGAAAACGATGAGCCTGAAGGATTTTGAGAATTAAGAATATCATACTTAATAAAAACTCATGCCTGACATGAGGAATAATGAGCGCAGTTCCTAGATATAAGTTAACTATATCTGAGGCATCACAGCAAGACGAGTAGTTACAAATACGAAGATAAACTTATATGGTAAGTAGTCGCTGCGCTGAGGAGGACTATATAGAAGGAAGTAAAAATGATAAAACCTTTTTCAGTATGAGTATATTATAAACATTAGTAAATCATTTTCTAGAGTTCGATGACAAAAAATTATAGATTTTAAAGAGTATAGTTTATTTTTTGTTTTTTGTCACCATTTCAAATTAATATATAAACTGTGGTAGAACAGGATGATAAGTGATAATATAGATTCCAACGCCAAATAGAGTGACACCACTCTCCTATTTAGGTGAGGATCAACAGAACAAACTCATCCACCGTGGTCACCTACAAACGAGAGAATTGATTCTTCACAAGAACTTATAGTATTATTGTTAAAAGTGAGGTACGGAGCATATGGTAAGATAGCGATTCTTGTGTTAATCTAAAGAGTATTCAGTCAGGTAGAAAAGTTCTCTCTCTCTCTCTCTCTCTGCACAAGGCACAAGAGGGCATGACAGTATGTTTTAGCTACAGAAAGACTGGAAACATTCAATGAGAGTGGGAGACCTGATGAGTCGATATAAATTGCGAGAGGTTGAGCCGAAGATAGAGACTTGAGGTCATAGTGATGAAACACCTAATAGCGGATGTGAAGATAATATACGCATAGAACTAACAAAAGAGGAGGAGAGAAAATGAGAAGAAGTATCTGAAATTGTGTCAATATGTTGGAACGGGAGAGTCAGATAGAAACTTATAGTATTCATAAACTATTTGTAATGGGTAGATTATAGTATCAAATGACCACTACCTCCAATATAAAAACATGTGTAATATACAAGAATAGATTATCAGGTAGAGTATATAATTTCAACAACAGTACTATGACTTCGGTGGTTAAGTTCATTCTACACTGCACTACAACATATTCCAAAAGTTCCGCCCACGCCCTTTCAGAATATACTAAAACCACATTTCTTTAAATATCCTCTCGATAGAACAATATAAGAAACTGGATTCGAACTCACGCCAACGGTACTCAAAAAAAAATTTTGGTAGCAGTATCTAGAAAAATGAATTACTATCGAAACTATTAATCTAATCAAAACTAAAAACTATGTCAGAAATAATTATAACAACGCAAATAAACTATGCTTATTTATACTCCTCCTCCTCCTCCCACTAATACTACTACTACTTGAGTCTCTTTTGATGTATGCTTTTATTATATTGATCTATTATAACCTCTGCTTCTCAAGATTTAGTCGTCGATATATAATACAAACCTTCTTGTCTCTCTTCGAACATGTTGGCATGAACTCTTTTTTTTTCGCTTCATCGACAAGCTTTTTTGAATTTAGGTGAGTAATCACTTGGGCAATAAAGAGATTAAAAATGATCACCTTAGTGTTATGAAAACACTGAGGAATCCCTCTAGGTTTTTATAAGACTACACATTAACTTTAGACAGTGTCCAGACATTGAACTATACGGATCCAGTTTACTGCGACTGGGAAGAAATTATAAGAGAAGTTCACTAAGCAGCACAAACGAATATAAGAAAGAACAGAAGACGAGCGAACGAAGATCTCGCTAGTTGGCGCGCTTATAGAATCACGTGTAGAAACAGGTTTCGCGCAGACTTTAAATAATGAATAAATTATAATGAGGAGAACGGCACATATGCTCAGCTTTCCTGGGTTCTAAGAACAGAGCTTTTGACTTCAGTGCCTGTAGGAAGCCCGTTAAAGGAGTCCAGCTTAGGACTATGAGAGAAGTGATTGTTTGTGCTTAGTAGAGGCGCGTATTGAGGAGAGATATGCAGTGTGGATAAAAAAAGTTCGAGATGGAGCCCTATGGAGGAGTTAGTTATAAGAGATTTATAATAAATGTTTAATGTTAATAACAGAATTAGTCTGAGAATTAAGAATGTTTTAGGTGAGATTATTGGAGCTTCAAAACAGTGAGAATCGTGTTGATCACCAATTTATGTATTGTAGCATATCTGGATAAGTTAATGTGCATAAGAAAGTGCTGCATGATTTATAAGATATTAATAGCGAGATAGAGATGATTATTCTAGCTTTTAATGGCATACGATGGACTTGGTACTACAGGCTGGTAGCGAAGAGTTTATAAGATAGGCTAGAGAGAATATATATATAATATATATTACTAAAGTATATTAGAGGGATGAGAAGGGTAAACTATACTTATGGGAATGAAGAGGCTTGAGGAAGGAGAGAGGAGAGGGAGAGAGAAGAGAGAGAGGCGAGGCCGAGATATACTGACGTAGAATGGAGAGAAAACAGGCATAAGAGCAAGGCGTGGAGAATCATCTGTGAGTTGTAGGGGGAGAGCTGGAGAGTTAGATGGGAAGGAACTGAGATATAGATGGTGGAGAAATATGCAAATACTTGAGTTGAGTATTTGAAAGAGGAGGAGGAAATGTACAGGATATAAACGAAGTAAGAATATCTCAGTATGTGCGGGATAGGGGGAAAGTGCAAAAGGGTGTAAGAGAGAGGGTACGCCCATACTGAAAGATCGACAAATTGAGTATGGAGGTGAAAAGTGGTGATATTCAGACGAGATGTTAAAACACCGGATTCTAGGCTATATATTGGGCATAAACATAGGGAGGTACGACCACAGAGACGATAGTAGAATTACAGTCGGCAAGAATGTAGGTTTTAGAACATAGTGATAGTGGGAAGACTTAGAGGGAGACAGACAAAGAAACTTAAAGAATAAAGAGGGAAGATCTTCTCAAATGTGTATCGGTGAAATAGCTATATTCATCCATAGTCGTGTGTGAGTGAGTAGAATGGCCAATGCAGCCAGATTGAGATTTGCGAGTGGGGACACGGCTGAGAGGATTCAGGAGGGATAATTGATGAGCCGAATCAGGATCCTTTATTTTGATAAAAGTCAGAAGACGAAAAACTTAGTAAATGTAAGAAAAAGCGGGCTCACAGCATCGATAGAAAAATACTCATTTTAAAAAGAATCAAGATAGCGCTAATATATTGTAATTTAAGATCATACTGTCCTTCACACTCTAACGTAACTGAGAAATGTGTAATCATGATAGAATAGCTTAATATAGCTCTCACTATATATATATTATATTATATATTATAGTATATATATATAATATATAATAATATGATATTATATATATAGATATTTAGTAATGAGTAACAATAAAAATGATTAAATAAATTGTCAAACTTTGAGTCGGCTACTGCGCGGCTTGTGATTGGCACAATTTTTGAATCTCGAGAAAAAACTAGAATATGTATCAAAAAAAGCTAATACGGACTGGATCGTTAGCAGGTATACATTTTCTTCCGATTCAAAGACATAATGTAAGGATAGAATTGGAGAGGAAAAAAGAAAGACTGAGAGAAGAGCTCTGCTCACTTATTACAGGTTCATTGACTCATTTCTATATACTTGGGTAAGATGCTGTATTAGTAAGTTGTAAATATATATATTTAATAGTATTTTAATATATATATATATAATTATATATATATATATATATATATATTATATATATATAATATATACATATATATGATATAACACAATATGTCACGCTTTAGCACTAACTTCATTAAAATTATATATATGTGAGTTCATTATTATTTTTTGTAATTTACACTTTTTTTTTAGCTTAGTCATTTTAAGATCTCCATTTAAAGTTTTTTCTCTCATTTTCAAGATAACCATTTTCATCATTGTATTTAAACTTTAAAGTTGGTTAATTTATGCGGATAATATTAATGATATATAACTAAGGGTTAGGAGGAGTAAGGAGATAAGAGACTGAGATGAGACGAGAGTAGAGAGAGAGATTATAGAGAGAGATAGATATAGTAATTATATAATATATATTGAACTCGATTGTTTCTATTATTCGAGCTTATGCTGCCAAGAGAGACTACTCTTCGAGATGAGAAGCAGGATTGAGTTAAGAAAAATTAAATGCGCCATTAGATAATTAGGAAAGAGCGAGACCCCGTGATCAGGAGATATTTCAGCCAGTGAGTGAGAGAGCATATTGTTCGTGAATTAACATTCATTGGTTCATAAGAGTTTTCAGGACATAGAACAATATTTTTGCGAAGATGATTTTTTATACAAAAAAAAGGATAAGTTCTCAATGGCATCTTTTCATTTTGTGGTATCTTCGTATGGCCTGGGATAAGTTTGTGAGTACTGGTTGTTTTCGAATTTGTATTGCCATAGAAAGCTGTAGAGGCTAGCGGGAGGCCCGTTTAATATATAGCTTCTTGTTTCTGGCGAATTTCAAGGTTGTCTTCAAACCAATTGGGCATTAACTATGGTTTAAAAGCTGGCTGACTTCATTCGATTAACAGTGACATTCAAAGTTTGAACACTATTTTCGGGAATTCTCATTTAATGAACGACACCTATGCCAAGAGAGATGGCTGGATGAAAATGAACCATTCTGTTTGGAATTGGTAAAGGGCCCCTATTCCACAGATAAAGATAGCCCAGAATTGTGCATGAGCTGATATGCAGTTTATCGAAAGTAGTGACGATACTTGGTTTTTTGATTTAATGAAATATTTAACTGCATACCACGACTACTAGAGGTCCGAAGAACGGTTCAGGTGCTATTACTGGATGATAGGTTTCGTGTCGATAATGAGATATTACCTCTCCGAATAAAGGATGTGTACGACTTATATTACATTGAAGGGCTCTACGTTCATTTCCTGGTGTTTTGCAGCTTTTTCATTTTTTAGAACAGCACCCACTACCATCAATCAACATCAGTAGAAAGCAAAATTCAGTTTAGGTGTAGGGTTATATTCATCTCCTAAGTAATGATTGCAGACTGTTCACGATCGAGTTACATTCGTCTGTAGCAGTTTGAATTCATTTTTAAAAGAAATTCAGTGTATGAGAAAAATCAGGTCTCCAATCTTTTTAGTATCTTCTCATAATTTTCTTATGTTTTCCTTTAACAGGAAACATAACCTAGTACTACCTATATAATATATATACGTAGTGAAAGTGCACGACTCGAATCGCTGAAGTGGGGTTAGTGACAATGTCTGGAATTCTGAGTGGTAGTGTCACTGACTCGAATTCTGAGTGGTAGTGCCACTGATTCAAATCCAGACTGGTGATGAGTACTGACACTGACTCGAATGCTGATTGGTAGTGTCACTGACTCGAATGCTGAGTGGTAGTGCCACTGACTCGAATGCTGAGTGGTAGTGCCACTGACTCGAATGCTGAGTGGTAGTGCCACTGACTCGAATGCTGAGTGGTAGTGCCACTGACTCCAAAATCGAGTGGTAGTGTCACTGACTCCAGTCTCGAGTGGTAGTAACACTGGTTCTAATCTTGAGTGGTAGTGCGACTAGTTCGAATCCTCATTTAATTTATTGGTTACCACTCCTACCACAATATATATATATAATATATACTATATATATATAATGATATTAGTTATTTATTAATAATTATTATATTATTAAAATATATATTTAGACAATAATATATATAATTATGATTAATTTTATATTATTTAATACTATTATATATTATAATATATATTGGATAGATGGGATTGTTTGTTTTTTTAGAAGTACCTAACTTTATACCTACCTAACCTAAATTATATTTTTCATTATATTATATTTTAGTTACAGATTATGAATATCAATTATTTTCTTCGTAATTCTAGAGAACCCACTTAGGGAGTGGCATTCTTAGGCTGTATTTTACGGGGACCTTGAACTAGTGAACGCGTAAGTTTCTAACTTATAGGTCAAAAATAAACAATCGACACGCCAAGTTGGTAGGACAGCGCTTGCCGGTGTGACATAAATAACCCAACTATTGGTCACCGGTACTTCTACAAAGTGGTGTGCGCAATAATACATAATGATACTATATAGTTAATAGTAGAACTCCATAATATATAGTGTAGTATATCGTAATTTGATGTTTTTAGTGCAATATAATTAATCAGCCGTACGTATATTATTTAGGACGCATATATAGATGTTAATATATATATATATAATATGTGTTTACCTCCGGAGGATTCTAGGTAAGGATGTTCTTATCTTTAAGTTTTATAAATAATTTTGAGCAAGCTTTTAGTCTTCTTTCTCACCCCTCATTTTCGAATGATCTATATTTTTTAACTGTTTGTATCTCGTTTTCCCTGATAGATCATATTTTTTCTATTACCTTAAGTTCGTTGGGTTCACTGGTGCTGTTTGTTAAGTGACAATCTTGCTTGCATCAGTATTCACAAATGAGTTAGGAAGTTTTACCAATTACGAGAATTATTTTATTCTAAAAATAAGTCTCATGTAAGATAACTCACATCGACCGGCCAAGATTTTCTATCTTACTTCTTTCTTTTCGCATTGACTTTCAGAGCGTATGCCAGGCCTTCAAAATTTGTAAACTGTCCTTCTTCTTCTACAGGCTTCTACGTCAAGATCATATAATAAGTCGCAGGAGTGAAAGAAGAAAAGCCAGACAGGGCGAAGTTTCCGTCTCTTCGTGTATGCCTCTGTCTCGAGCGAGCGCTGATCAAGGTATAAAAATGTTGCCTTATCTGCCGAAAATATTGTTTTCTTGCTTCTGGGATCAACTTCCAGCTAAAAGACAACTTTTTAAAAAAAACAAAAAGCAAAACAGTATAGTAAAAAAACTTTCTTACTTCTATTTTAGTTCCTACTTATTAAAATGTTATAAGGAGATTCTCTTATATATTATTACTCTGCAGGACAACAAAAATTTTTTATTACTGATCATAATTCAAAATTAATTTTAGGTTTAAACGTCGATAAATTCGTGATATTAAATTGCAGAATATAAATTAAATTATATAGACAATATATTATATATATATTAATTGATATATAATTACATAGATAAATATATACGTATATTATAGTATAACTATAATATATCAAGAATATCTGAAGGGTGAGAGCTTATACGTTAGATTACTGAGAATTCTGTGTTAAAACGATATAATATCCATAACGTTAGTAATATATAAATATATAATATAATAATATATATATATATAATATTATTAATATATAATAATAATTATGAACTAACGCCTCTTATACTATGATTTGATTAATCTCATTAGTATATTAAAGTAGTCTAAGATACAATTATAGATATATTTTTTTAAATCGGTACGAGAATACATGCTAATCGTTTAAATCCGTATGCCACAGTGAAAGTGGATAAGTGTCAAGTATCGGTATGCTATCGGTATCGCTAAAAGTAAATATTTTGTTGTATGCGATGTATCAGAGATATCAGCTTAAGTCTCACAATTTTTTGTATCGAGGCCCATCCACTTGTATATAGGTCATATACTAGTCTATATATAATCTACTACTACAGTATTTAATTAATAATAATATAATATATATATAATCTCATTTATATATATATTGATAATTATTAATGTGATTAATAAATATAAATAAATATAATAGATAATAGATAATACTTATCTAAAAATTCTCTCTCTCTCTCTCCTCTCTCTCTCTCTCTCCATCATTAGCGATGTTCTGCACTCTGATCTTCATATGTCTAATGCTCCGCTCTTAACTAATACCCCTCTCACAGCACACTGGAATAACACACAAGAACAGAAGGACAGCTCACACGGTTGCTGAGCGAACTGAAAGTTAGAATTTTCTCTGTAGTTGAGAGAGTAGAGAGGAGAAAATTCGTATGAGCAGAATGAGAGAGGAGCAGGATAAATGTGGTATGATAGAGGAGGATTGAAGGGGAAGAGGGGAGGAGAGAGAAGAGAGAGAAGAGAAGAGAAGGATACGATGAAAGGTAGAAGAGAGTCTACAAGATGACTCGTTGGCCAGAAACTAACAGCGATTCTGGTTCATGAGGCGTAAATGCTCTTATTTAGTGAATGGATGTTTGTATAGCTGCTAAAAAATTTTAACTCAGCTATTTCGGATTTTTTTATCTTACCAGTGTTCTGAAATAATAATAATAAAAAATAAGAATAAATTACATAATGAATAGATATATATATAATCCAAAACAAGCTAAAATAACTAATAATAATGAAATATAAGTAATTATCATTACAACAAGTTTATTCTATTTTCTAATATTAATTATTTGGGTATCATTTGTAAATATATAGATATATATATATATATATAGAATATTATATAAGTAGCAACAAGGCGGAGATGAAGGAATATATGATAAATGATATATAATAAGTAATATTGATATAAGTTAGTGGTAGTCGATTGAGATAGAAGAAGTAGAGAGGTGTGGAAAAAACTGGTAGAGATGAAAAATTAATTACATTTGTGAATAATATATAATCTAACGTAGCATGATAGATCCTTTATTCTTTAATGCAGTGTTAGAGTAAAGTCCTTTTAAACTCATGTCTGATTTTATATACAATTGGAGTTAATTACCGAAAATCAAGATGCGTTATTAAAATATTTGGAAAGTGAAGAGAAAAATTATAAAAATGATAGATAGCATGGCACTCCATGAGTGCGTACCCTATCATCTAGTGAGTCTTTCGATATAAATTTTATTAAAATAGATTATAAAAATGTTAATTCATTTTATTAAATATAAAAGGATAAAAATTTTTTTTTCATTTATTTACTATTTATTTTTAATTAAGTTAAGGAATTTTGCTAAATTTGGGTGTCTACTCTATTTTTTTAGTTTACGTTTTCATTTCTCAAGCATTTTATCTTGTTTCTTTGAAATCCCGCTGGATTCTCGCATATAAGTATTAGATATTATTAGATAAAGATATATATAATTGTAAAAGTAAATAATGTAGTTTTATATTTAAAACTACAAATTAGTAATAAATAAAACAAATTAAAAATAAGAAATTAGAAAGTGTCCTTTAGCAGTCATCAAAATATTCTCTTTTTATAT
>JABUQX010041960.1:22500-32500 GCA_015478945.1 Trachelipus rathkii
AGAGAGAGAGAGAGAGAGAGAGAGAGAGAGAGAGAGAGAGTAATAAAAACAATTTAAAGAATAACTTGAAGAATTGCCAAGGTGTAAGAAGCGAAGGAAAAAGTCCCAGATTGGGGACTCATGCGGGGGCAACGCTAAGTTCGAGCACGTAAAGATTTTAAGTGTGATTAGAGGCTGTATTTTGGATCACCCTGTCAATCAGTCTAGGTTTAACTCTAAACTGCAAGGTAGATAGCCATCCTCCCTCATGATGAAACTGTGTTGTCAATAACATTAAGAATGCATACGTGGTTTTGTGATATGCTGAATTATGGAAACTACGATGAATATAACTGGTTTGCAAGGTTTTTGGATCACGCACAGTGCAGGATTAAAAGGAGAGTAGTATTTGACTCTTGAAACCAAGGTGTAATTGCCGGACGGACAGGTATGGTAGAACTATAAGATGGTTAAAGAGAAACTTCCTCCGGTTTTAAATTATTGTAGGGTTGGTAGCTCGTGGGTACGAGTTATCCTGGTCTGTTATTGTTTTGCAACATTTTAATCAAGCAGGTTACGTGTGTTTTCAAGGTTTATGTGTTTATATTTTCAAGATTTAGGTTTGAAAAATGTCGTACTCATTGAGCGTGAGTACGTGATAACCTGGTTTATTTTTGTTCAAGATTTGAAATATGTATTTGTTTTGTCCCGGTTTTCATGTTATTTAGCTTTATGAAATTTAATTATTGATATGGAGATTGACAAGCTGTATGTTAAAATTATATTATAAAGTCTTTAACTAATTAATGGTGGTTACAGTCAAGAAGGAAATTGTCATGTAGGAATTATAAAATTACGAAAATCTTTATTAATTATTATACCTCCGCGTTGAACAGCAGACAATAAGAGGAAAGAGCTTTCACGTATATATAGCATAGCAGCAGATATAGAGATATATATATATATATATATATATATATATATATATATATATATATATTATATATATATATATATATATATATATATATATATATATATATATATATATTATACATAAAGGTCATATATTCACGCATATATATTCTGCTGCGTTTGTGGAGAAGTCGGTCTCTTGTATATAATTTTGTAGTATTTTTTTAGTTAACTGTCCAGATATTTATATATAAATCTGGATTGTTTTTTTTTTTTTTTTTTTTTTTTTACAGTTATCACCACCACCACGGCAGAGCCCTGTCTGGGCGAGGATCTTGTACTCAAAATAAGCTCTTCATCAGCTAGCAAATTACGCAGATGAACATAGACGCAGCTTTAAAGTGAGGGAGATTAAATTCAGCAGGAAACACAGAAGATGGAAAAGAGTTTCAGAATATAGAGGTGGAAAGAAAAAAAGGAAACACCGCAAGAAAATCTATCCTGGAGTTACCAATATCTACACAAAACTTGTGCGCAGATACAGCACCCCTTGTGCTACTAGGGTGTCGTAAAGGTGGTGGTACGCGAGTGGTAAGTTCCCTCGAACACCTGCCGCTGCGATACCTATAGAAAAGAGATAAGCACCAATATCGCGCCGCAAAGATAGAGGGTCAAGTGAACTGGTAAGTACAGAACAGTTTATAAGCCTTTGGTTTTGACCTCGACCCGTCCAAAGGCCAGGGAAACCAGAGCCCCCCAGATATGAGAACAGTACTCCATATACAAGGCCGGATGAGACCCTTGTATAGCTGAGTAACTGAGAAGAGGAAAAAAAGTCTCTATACAACTCCCAGTTTCTTTGAGGCCGCCCCAGCAACCGTTGTGATGTGTGAGGTTTCCAAGATATTTTTTATGTTAAGGCCAAGGATGTTTATATTGTCAACAGGAGAGACGAAAGAACCGTCAAAAGAGATAGGAAAGTTAGAAGGTATTTTAGAGAGGGAGATTTGTAGAAGTTGAGTTTTTAAAGAATTGAATTTCACAAGGTTGAGACGACCCCACCCGCAAATTCTATCTAGCAGCGAGAAAAGAATCGGAAAGATTAAAACGAGGCAATTCTAGAAGTTAAAAGATGGAACAGAATTGAAATGAGTTGAAGAATGAAGGTTCTCGAGTCATCGGCATGTGAGTGGATAGAGTTAGATGTGCAGGTGAGAAGACCATTTGAAAGTAGGAATAAAGTAGGAGATGAGACGAAACCCTGAGGAACACCACTATTGACAGAAAAAGAAGAAGAAGAAGTCGCTCCATCAACCATAGCCGATGTTTAGCGACTTGAAAGAAAGCTAGACATAAGTAAGCAAAGAGAAGGAGGAAACCCAAAGGAGGGGAGCTTGGAGAGCAGTGACGCGTGCCATACCCGGTCAAATGCTTTGGATATGTCAAGCGCCACTACGCAAGTCTGCCCGTAGTTCCTAAGAGCGGAAAATCATAAATCGGTAAATAGGAAAGTATTTCCACAGTTGACTTTGAACAGCCAAAAGCCGTACTAGCGATCGGAAAGAAGAGAATGAGATTCCAGATGGTCTAAGAAGTTGAGAAGGGTTTCAAAGATCTTAGATAGAATACAAGTGAGAGCTATAGGGCGATAGTTAGAAGGATCAGAGCAGCTTCCTTTTTTCGGAATAGGTTGGACATGTGCGTGCTTCCAACACTGAGGGAAAGTGCTAGTATTAAGACATAGAGAATATAGTTGAACGAGGGGTGGTGTCAGCACGTAAGCACATTCCCTCAAAACTCGGGCTTTTTCCAACCCTGTGTTAAACATTACTAAACTGGATAATAACCGAGTAAATATAAACACATTTTGAGCCATTGAGAGGAGCGTTTAGGAAATTTTGAAAAAAAAAAAAGTTTATCTCTTATCGAAATCGAATCTAATACAATTTAAAATCTGATAAGAAAATATTTTATAAACTCGTAAATTAAGTTAACGGTTAACGGATGTAGGGGAAAATTTTAACTCGTTAATAGACCGTTAATTTTTTTCGAAATTAACGAAAGCGTTAAAAGTTAACGAAAAATTTAACGAGTTAATTAACGGATTAACGCTTTAACGCGTTAATGCACCTTATATATATATATATATATATATATATATATATATATATATATATATATATATATATATATATATATATATATATATATATATATATTTATATATATATATATATTATATATATATATATTATCTTTTGGCAGCTACTGATATCTATCGATATCGATATATATATTTATATATATATATTATTATTATTATTATTATTATATTTATATATAGTATATGAAAGAAGAATATATATATATATATATATATATATATATATATATATATATATTATATATATATATATATATATATATATATATATATATATATATATATATATATATATATATATATATAAGAGATATATATATATATATATATATATATATATATAGTATATAAACATATATATATATATATATATATATATATATATATATATTATATATATATATATATATATATATATATATATATATATATATATATATATATATATATATATATATATATATATATATATTATATATATATATATATATATATATATATATATATATATATATATATGTTATTATATATATATATATATATATATATATATATATATATATATATATATATATATATATATATATATATATATATTCAGAGGCGACTCCTACACTCGTGCTACTCGTGCTTAGCACGAGTTATTATTATAGAAACGAACGATCTTCTTCAAATTTCGTAAAGTTATGATAAAATTCTCTTATTTTTTTGTGAAAATAGGTCATCTGAAAGAATACATTACATAATACAAATGAAAGATTATGTAAAATTTAAACAAAAAGTGTAAAAATCATCGCCATTGAATAATGCTATTTTTAATCAATTATAAATGGTAACGGCTCGTGCCTCTCCAAAAAAGCGGAGAGAAAATTTGAAGACGGTGTACAATACATATTCGTGAATTTAATTTTTTTACAAGTTGTTTTTTTCCTACCTAGGAATCTAATAAAACACTCGTTTTATTTAAAAAAAATAAAAAATTTAAATAAACATTTACTTGTTCTTAAGGGGAGACTTTATCCTCGGACCCCCTACTTTTTGAAGTCAAAATCAAAATTTTCACATTTTTTTTTATTATCTAGATTATTAGAAAAATTCCTCCTGAACATTATGGTGTAATTATTTTTTAAAAATTCTAAATAGTTTTTTTAGATACAGAAATTTATTTAGAGAGGTGTCGAACTAAAAAATTTCAATTCCAGTCAAAATTGTAATTCCAGGTTGGCTTAGGTTAAAAAAAAGGTTTTATTTATAATTATAGAAAATCTATTTTTTTTTCATAATCTCAACCTCCCACCCATTCTTCGGATTTTACTCAGTCAAATAAATGGAGTCGAAGCCGGAGCCGCAGCCGGAGCCGCAGCCGGAGCCGCAGCCGGAGCCGCAGCCGGAGCCGGAGCTGGTGCTGGTGCTGGTGCCGGTGCCGGAGCCAGATCCTGGGTATAAATTTTTTTCAAGAAATAATTTTTTAGATGAAAAATTTATTGCCAGAAAACGTACTAAACAATTTTCAAATAGTGCAGAATCCTTAGTCGGATCCGGATCCGGATCCGGAGCGGAGTCGAAGCCAGAGCCGTTGTCAGAGCCGGAGCCGGAGCCGGAGCCAGAGTATGAAATTTTTTCAAAAAATATTTTTTAGGTGAAAATTTATTGCCAGAAGACGTGCTGAACAGTTATCAAATAGTGCAGAAACCTTAGTCGGATCCGGAGCAGAAGCCGAGGTTTGCAACTGGATCCGGGAGCCGGTTTGAGCCGGATCCTGCATGAATTGTTGAGGGAAATATTTTTTAAAAATTTATTGTCAGAAGACGCTGAACAATTTTCAAATAGTGCAGAAACCTTAGCCGGATCCGGAGCGGAAGCCGAAGTCAGATCCGGATCCTGGGTATGAATTTTCTTCAGAAAATATTTTTTTAGGTGAAAAATTTATTTCAAGAAGACATGCTGAGCAATGTTCAAATAGTGTAGAAACATTAGTCGGATCCGGAGCCGAAGCCGAAGTCGTATCCGGAGCCGTATCCGGAGCCGGATCCTGGGTATGAATTTTTTCGGGAAATATTTTTTTGGTGAAAAATTTATTGTCAGAAGACGTGCCGAACAATTTTCAAATAGTGCAGAAACCTTAGTCGAATCCGGAGCTGAAGTTGAAGTCGGAGCCGGATCCGGATCCGGATCTGGATCCTGGGTATGAATTTTCTTAAGAAAATATTTTTTGAGGTGAAAAATTTATTTCAAGAAGACGTGCTGAACAATGTTCAAATAGTCTAGAAACATTAGTCGGATCCGGAGCCGTATCCGGAGCCGGATCCGGAGCCGGATCCTGGGTATGAATTTTTTTCGGGAAATATTTTTTGGTAAAAAATTTATTGTCAGAAGACGTGCCGAACAATTTTCAAATAGTGCAGAAACCTTAGTCGGATCCGGAACCGAAGCTGAAGTCGGAGCCGGATCCGGATCCGGATCCGGATCCTGGGTATGAATTTTCTTCAGAAAATATTTTTTAGGTGAAAAATTTATTTCAAGAAGACGTGCTGAGCAATGTTCAAATAGTGTAGAAACATTAGTCGGATCCGGAGCCGAAGCCGAAGTCGTATCCGGAGCCGTATCCGGAGCCGGATCCTGGGTATGAATTTTTTTCGGGAAATATTTTTTTGGTGAAAAATTTATTGTCAGAAGACGTGCCAAACAATTTTCAAATAGTGCAGAAACCTTAGTCGGATCCGGAACCGAAGCTGAAGTCGGATCCGGATCCGGATCCTGGGTATGAATTTTCTTCAGAAAATATTTTTTGAGGTGAAAAATTTATTTCAAGAAGACGTGCTGAACAATGTTCAAATAGTCTAGAAACATTAGTCGGATCCGGAGCCGAAGCCGAAGCCGAAGTCGTATCCGGAGCCTTATCCGGAGCCGGATCCTGGGTATGAATTTTTTTCGGGAAATATTTTTTTAGTGAAAAATTTATTGTCAGAAGACGTGCCGAACAATTTTCAAATAGTGCAGAAACATTAGTCGGATCCGGAGCCGAAACCGAAGCCGAAGCCGAAGTCAGAGCCGAATCCGGATCCGGATCCGGATCTTCAGAAAATATTTTTTTAGGTGAAAAATTTATCTCCAGAAGACGTGCTGAACAATTTTCAAATAGTGTAGAAACATTAGTCGGATCCGGAGCCGAAGTCGTATCCGGAGCCGTATCCGGAGCCGGATCCGAAGTCGGATCCTGCTTATGATTTTTTTTCGGGAAATATTTTTTTAGGTGAAAAATTTATTGTCAGAAGACGTGCTGAACAATTTTAAAATAGTGTAGAAACATTAGTCGGATCCGGAGCCAAAGTCGGATCTAGAGCCGGATCCTTAGCCGGATCCTGGGAATAAATAAATTTATTGCCAGGAGACGTGCTTAACAATTTTCAAATAGTGCAGAAACCTTAGTCGGATCCGGAGCCGAAGTCGAAGTCGGAGCCGGATCCGGATCCGGATCCGGATCCGGATCCGGATTCCTGTGTGAAAATTTTAATGGAAAAGACGTAAGAACAATTTTCAAATAGTACAGAAACCTAGTCGGATCACGGAGCCAAAGCCGACGTCGGAGTGGAACCGGAGTCGGAGCCAGAGCCGGAGCCGGAGTACTAAAATTTTTTCAAAAAATATTTTTTTAAGTGAAAAGTTTATTGCCAGAGGACGTGCTGAACAGTTATCAAATAGTGCAGAAACTTTAGTCGGATCCGGATCTGGATCCGATCCGATCTGATCCGGATCCGGATCCGGATCCTGGGTATAAATTTTCTTCAGAAAATTTTTTTTAGGGGAAAAATTTATTGCCAGAAAAGGTGCTGAACAATTTTCAAATAGTGTAGGTACATTAGTCGGATCCGGAGCCGAAGCCGAAGTCGGATATGGAGCCGGATCCTTAGCCGGATCCTGGGTATGAATTTTTTTCTGGAAATATTTTTTTGGTGAAAAATTTATTGTCAGAAGACGTGCTGAACAATTTTCAAATAGTGCAGAAACCTTAGTCGGATCCGGAGCCGAAGCCGAAGTCGAAGTCGAAGTCGAAGCTGGATCCGAATCCGGATCCGGATCCAGGGTATGAATTTTTTCAAGAAATATTTTTTAGGTGAAAAATTTAATAGAAGAAGACGTGCTGAACAATTTTCAAATAGTGTAGAAACATTAGTCGGATCCGAAGCCGAATCCGGAGCCAGATCCTGGGTATGAATTTTTTTCGGAAATGTTTTTTTGGTGAAAAATTTATTGTCGGAAGACGTGCCGAACAATTTTCAAATAGTGCAGAAACCTTAGTCGGATCCGGAGCCGAAGCCGAAGTCGGATCTGGAGCCGGATCCTTAGCCGGATCCTGGGTATGAATTTTTTTCAAGAAATATTTTTTAGGTGAAAAATATATTGTCAAAAGACTTACTGAACAATTTTCAAATAGTACAGAAACCTTAGTTGGATCCGGAGCCGGATCTGAAGCCGGAGTCGGAACCGGATCCTAGGTATGAAATTTTTCAATAAATATTTTTTAGGTGAAAAATTTATTGCCAGAAGACGTGCTGAATAATTTACAAATAAGTCAGAATCCTTAGTCGGAGCCGAAGCCGAAGTCGGAGCCGGAGCCGGAGCCGGATCCTGGGTATGAATTTTTTTCATTAAATACTTTTTAGGAGAAAAATATATTGTCAGAAGACGTGCTGAATAATTTTCAAATAGTGCAAATTCCTTAGTCGGATCCGGATCCGGAGTCGGAGCGGGAGCCGAGTATGAAATTTTTTCGAAAAATATTTTTTAATTTGAAAAAATTATTACCAGAAGACGTGCTGAACAATTTTAAAATAGTGCAGAAACCTTAGTCGGAGCCGGAGCCGGAGCCGGAGCCGGAGTTAGATTTTGGGTATAAATTTTTTTCAAGAAATATTTTTTAGGTGAAAAATATATATTAATAAAAGAAGTGCTCATCAATTTTCAAATGTATAAACCTTTAGCCGGAGCAGAAGTCTGAATAAAATAATTATTTACGTTTGCGTGGAATATATATATATATATATATATATATATATATATATATATATATATATATATATATATATATATATATATATATATATATATATATATATATATATATATATATATATATATATATATATATATATATATATATTTTATATATATATATATATATATATATATATATATATATATATATATATATATATATATATATATATATATATATATATATATATATATATATATATATATATATATATATATATATATATATATATATATATATATATATGCCTAGTCTATAAAATAGAACATCTTCAGGGAGGAGAGGCGGTAAATCTTTTTGAAATAGCCAATAAATATCCTCAACGTCATAGATGAATCATACCTCATACCTTTCAAGCCATACCACGTGGAAAAGCACAATTTCAAATGCTAATAAGCATAATAAGGATAGCATAATGCTAATAAGGTGATGTCACGAATTTTAACAATTTAGAAAATAGTTTTTATAGATTCTCTGGATTGTTATAAAAAATTTTTTATAAAAATGAAATTTAATATTTAATTTAATATCCGCCTTCCCAGAAAAGAAGGCATCTCGGAACAGATTTCTAATCTAATGGTTCGATATCACTGCTTTTAAACTCGGTACTTATTTAAATCGACAGGAGGGTGGTTGGAACACCTGCTGGGGCTACCTGGCATTCTGCTTGGGTGTTCCTGGGTTACAGGAACAACCAACCAAAGTCAACATGCTTGTTGCGACAAATTTGCAATAATAAGACAAATAAAAATTTCACTCGCGCCAGGATTCGAACCATCGACAACAGCGTCGCCGTTAGACAATGTACAGAAAGCTCTACCACTAGTCCGATCCACCTTCCCAGAAAAAGAAGGCATATCAGAACAGTTTTCTAATCTCCTGCTTCGATATCACTGCTTTGAAACTTAGTACTTATTTAAATCGACAAGAGGGTGGTTGGAACACCTGCTGGGGCTACATGGCATTCTGCATGGGTGTTCCTGGGTTACAGGAGTATCCAACCAAAGTCAAGATACGCCGAAATGGGCACAACATGCTTGTTGCGACAAATTTGCAATAATAAGACGAAGAAAAAATTCACTCGCGCCAGGACTCGAACCATCGACAACAGCGTCGCCGTTAGACAATGTACAGGAAGCTCTACCACTAGTCCGATCCGCCTTTCCAGAAAAAGAAGACATATCGGAACAGTTTTGTAATTTACTGCTCCGATATCACTGCTTTGAAACTCGGTACTTATTTATTTAAATCGACAGGAGGGTGGTTGGAACACCTGCTGTGGCTACATGGCATTCTGCTTGGGTGCTCCTGGGTTACAGGAGCAACCAACCAAAGTCAAGGAACGCCGAAATGGGCACAACATGCTTGTTGCGGCAAATTTGCAATAATAAGAGAATATAAATTTCACTCGCGCCAGGACTCGAACCATCGACAACAGCGTCGCCGTTAGACAATGTACAGGAAGCTCTGTCACTTGTCCGATCCACCTTCCCAGAAAAAGATGGCATCTCGGAACAATTTTCTTATATATTGCTTCGAAATCACTGTTTTGAAACTCAGTACTTATTTAAATGGACAGGAGGGTGGTTGGAACACCTGCTGGGGCTACATGGCATTCTGCTTGGGTATTCCTGGGTAACAAGAGCAACCAATCAAAGTCAAAGAACGCCGAAATGGGCACAACATGCTTGTTGCAACAAATTTGCAAAAATAAGACAAAGAAAAATTTCACTCGCGCCAGGACTCGAACCATCGACAACAGCGTCGCCGTTAGACAATGTCCAGGAAGCTCTACCACTAGTCCGATCCGCCTTCCCAGAAAAAGAAGGCATATCGGAACAGTTTTCTAATCTTCTGCTCCGATACCACTGCTTTGAAACTCGGTA
>JABUQX010041960.1:40000-42500 GCA_015478945.1 Trachelipus rathkii
TAAAAAAAGCTAAGATTTTAGAGTTTAATGAATGGAAGGATTTTTCATTTCATGGTGGCAATGTTCAGAATTAGTTTTCTTTACATAGTAAATGAATTTTAAATTTTCTGAAAAAAAAGTGATGGTCTTCAGTTTTGGAGTTTTTATGATGTAATTGTTTTCACCTTTCCTTAAATTGGATAGGAAATACTCAAGTATTCTACATCCAGTGCCTTGAGGTAAAGATGTTTCCTTAATGTAAATATTATACTTGCTTATTGAAGAATGAATGTGCCACCAACCTTTTATTTCTGCATGATAATTTGGAGTAATAAAAGATCCGTCAATTCAGCGATTATAAAATTAAATCTGGCTAATAATTTAGATAGGGATTTTTGAATGAAATAATTAAGCAATTTAATTATCAGCAAATAATATTACTGACCGTACATATCTTAAAGCTGTGCACACATATAGTATCGAAATCAAAATAAATCACGTGCTGGGTCTGGGTTTGTGCCTGTCTGTAAAATCTCAGCAAAGGCGGATATCCATTCTGAAATATTAATAGCTCGAATATATTTGAATTTTCTTTAGTTGCCTCTTTTATATTTTTTGTCTTTTGAATGCTTGAAAATTTATTTTTGTATAATTTATTCTAAATAATATTAATTTATTATATCTTTATATCGTATTTCCCATTTATTTTGCCAGAAAATGGAGCAGGTTTTCATTTACTTTCATTTATCTTATTTTATTGTATGCAAAGAATGGATGATACAGACGCTCCTTCCACAATATTTATTACTTATTACATACAGAAAAAGATATTATTATCATCGTCTTTTCATCGGTTTCATATACCACTATAAATATATATATATATATATATATATATATATATATATATATATATATATATATATATATATATATATATATATATATATATTTTCTGTTATATATATATATAATTTATGGTGAGTGATGGAGTTGGTATTGCAACGGTGTAGCCCAGGGATGTCCGGCCAAGAAAATGTAGCTTAAAAAAAAATATTTAAATTTTTTTGGGGGTAAGGAATATTTTTCTTTCTCTTAATTTTTTTAATTAATTTACATAATAGTATATATTTTTAATAGTTTACACTGCTTTTTATTATTTACAGCTAACTTCTTAAGTAACAGTGTCAAGAATGATTTTGGTAACTATAACATAAATGACTTGTTTAATGGAGCACGCGTGCAGTTTGCCATAATGAGTTTAAAAAATTTGAAAAGGACTATCAAAGTCTATAAATTTAGCACTAACAATGATCTCTATGTCTGTAATAACTTACGTTTATAACAAAATACTTATTTTCAACATTAAAAAATAAAAAAATAAATCATCATGACTTATTTATATACATTTAAAACCAATTATATTATTTATGTATCACAATTATGAAAAAAAACTATAACCAAGACTGTAATGAAATTAGCTCAAGATAATGAAAACAATATAATTAGTAAAATAATAATAATAATAATAATAATAATATAAATATAAAATAAAAAAAATAAAAAAATATAATAATAATAATAATAATAATAATAATAATAATAATAATAATAATAATAATAATAATAATAATAATAATAATAATAATATTTGTAATAATAAATAATAAATTTATCATTAATTAAAAAAATAATAATAATAATAATAATAATAATAATAATAATATAATAATAATAATAATAATAATAATAATAATAATAATAATAATAATAATAATAATAATAATAATAATAATAATAATGTAAATATAAAACAGGAAATCAACGGAATCAAGTTTTTTTTTTTTTTAAATACTGGTATTTTTATTGTACTTACAACGATATATATATATATATATATATATATATATATATATATATATATATATATATATATATATATATATATATATATATATATATACATATATATATGTATGTGTATTTCTTCTTTATATATATATATATATATATCTTTGCTACTCTAACAAATATATATAACTGCTGCCTGTATATATCATATATATATATATATATATATATCTTTATCTTTATATGTATATATATATATATATATATTATATATATATATATATATATATATATATATATATATATATATATATATATATATCTATATAAACCCCTTTTTTACATAGTTTTTTTTCTGTAAAAAATCTTGTTTTTCTTGTGTTTTTCGCTTCCTTCGCAATTTTTTTCTTATGTAATGATATATTATTTTACTCTTTTACAATGGTTTTTATTATTTTGAGCCAATTTCATTACTAATAACCCTTGGAAATGTTTTATTCCTTATAACTGTGTTTGTATAATTTCTGACTGATTTCTAAATAGATTTTGTGCTATGAAAGCACTTGGTTTTGTTTGCACTGTATAAGTTATTTTTAACAATATATATATATATATATATATATATATATATATATATATATATATATAACTGCTATATATATATATACTT
>JABUQX010041960.1:47500-70106 GCA_015478945.1 Trachelipus rathkii
CGAATCATGAGTAATCCCTCTTTTGACACTTTAAAGGATGAAAACTGACAGTTTACGAAAGGTAATGGAGAATGACCGACCGGAAAAGAAATCAAAGAGAAATTTAGAGACAAAAGGATAAACTCAGAAAGAGAAAAGTTTTCAAACCCAAGCTTTGTCTTAGACTTTATCAGAATGTTTTCGTTATTTACACCTCTTCACTATATATATATATATATATATAATATATATATAAATAATATATATATATATATTATATATATATATATCATATATATATACTTATATATATAGCGCTAACAAATATAGTACACTCATTCTCAAGACTACTGTGGTGCTGTGAACTCTGTCTCGATGGAGATTATAGACTCATATATATATATTGCTGGTAAGTTAAGAAAAGTCTCATAAGACTTTCCCTTAATACCAAGATCAAAAAGTTTTAAAACGTTTTAAGTTTTTCAAAGCTTAAGCAGAAAATCTTTTCTGAGTTTCTATTGTCAACATTTGAAAAATATAAAAAAGGTCAAAATAAAATAATAAAATATAGATGCTTTCAAATCGAAGGGAGGATTTGGGAAGAAAAGTTATCTACATTCCCTCTCTCTCTCTCTCTTTATATATATATATATATATAATACATATATATATATATTATATATAATATATATTATTAATACTAACCTATAATATATATATGTACTCAAGATAAATATATATATATAATAATATATATATATAATATATACAGTAATATAAATATTTATATATATGTAGTATATATATAGTATATTTTTATATATATATATATAATATATTATATATATATATATAGGGAGAATATATATATATATAATATATATATATATATAATTATTATATATATATAGTATATATATTATATATATGAGTATTATATACAGTATATATATTATACTTTATTATATATAATGATATATATATTATTATATACTATATAAATTATAATATATATATAATAATATATATATATTCAATTTTTATTATATATTATATTCATATATATATATTATATATATAATATATATATATATATAAGCTAATATTATTCATCGCATAAGATATTTTTAGTGTTGGCGCTGATATCTTTTCGGAATAATTTTGGGCATTAGAGAAACACGGAGCAATAACCTAGTCTGAGTTAGATCATTTTGAAGGACCTTCTAGCTCTTTCTTTAATACTCATCATTGATAAGAATTACACGTGGGTACACTGGCCGTATGGTATGACAGTAAAAAAAATTAATGTTATGATGTGATATACAATATTGTGGTGGATTTAAATTTGGACATATAAATATGCGCGTATTGAATTCCAACTATATTTATCAAATCACAAAAGATAGAGATAAGTTGATAGAAGAGTGTTAGAAACAATTACATCATTAATGAAAACTCCTCGTAAAACATAGAGAAGACCATTACAACACTTGTGTTCTCTCTTTCTCTCAGGAAGTAGAAAACATGAGATAAAATATAGACAGAAGATCTAACTGAATTATACCAATAACAACAAAAATAATCTTTCTACCCATATGTATAAAGAAAGAAGACATTTATAATTTTCATATCTTTGACAAGACGTTACAATAGACTCTGTGACGCTCGCACAAAATATTAGATGTAATTGATGAAAAATTTTGTTAAAACCGAGATACCTGCAATTGCACACTCTTTGCCAAATAATTTATAACGAATTTTAGAAACGCCTTTCTATATAAAAAATCACATTAGAAGAGGGGATTAGCTCTACTAATACTATTCTACATGATATCGGAAAAATAATATATTAGATCTAAATTTTCTTTTGTAACTCGAATATTTTACACCATTAAGATCCTAGCTCCTCCTCTCCGTCTGCTCCGCCACGCGGTTTAAGTTAAACGTGTATATGCTTAAAAATACTATTATCTTTGTTGGAAGGTCCAGTCGATGAGAGTGGCTGCCACAATTTGATCTTCTGAGTCTAATAGTATTATATTATAATCTACAAAATAAATGTTTTTTCATTTTGTAAAATTAAAATTGATATATTATATATGTATCACAGCCTGTGAGCCTGAACGGCCACATAATTACTCTCAGGTGGCCGCATATATAAATAATATGAGTAAACTAATTATATTTAACTATATATTGATACGTCTATATATATATTATCTATTCAGGTTATTTGATATATAAATACTAAGTGTTACATAATAAATTAAAAACATTTAGTATATAAATAATAAACTTAATAATTACTCAACTTATAAATACCATAAGATATTATATATGATATTATATAATAATATAAATTATAAAAAGTAATGTTATAAATTATACTCGTATATTCATTTTTTCTAACTTTTTAATCCTTGAACGATTGAGCAAGAGGCTGCTTAGTTATTTTTCTTTGCCGGAATTTATTATATGATTATAATAATAGTTGATAAGTTAGTCTAAAATTTTACTGGTACTTAATATATGGTGATAGGTGGTTAGATTTGCTTATATTGAACAATACTTAAACTCTCTCTTCAGATATTATTAACTTTTATAAACGAGTAATAAAGAGTATATACCTTCTCACTTTATTATTATTCATTGCGATTATCGGAACAAAACAAAGTAATACTTTAGATATATATATTAAATATATTTAATAATCCCAAAGATAAAAAGGATATATTAATTAATTTAATATATATATAAGTATATATTTAATTAATTAATTAAGATATTATTATAATATATATATTATATTAATATATATAATATTATATATAATATATATATATATATAATATATATTATATAATATATATATAATTATATATAATATATTATAATATTATATTAATAATATATATATATTATATATATATTATATATAATATAACATTATAATAGAATTATATTAAACTTTAATTTCCAAGTATGAGAGCTTTGTTATCTCAAAACATTGCTATATATATATATATTATATATATATTATATATATTAATTAATATTACAGTTATATATATAATATTAATAATATTAATATATTATATAAGGATATATATAATTAAATATCTATATATTAATATAATATTATAGTATATTATATATATATTAATATATATATAATTATAATTATAATATATATATATATATAATTATATAAGTATATTAATATATATATATAATATATTAATATATATATATATTAATATAAATATATATATATATATATTATATTAATATTATACTAATAATTTATAATAATATATTAATATATATATAATATATAATATATATTATATATATATATTATATTATATATATAATATATAATATTATATATATATATATATATATCAAATTATATATTTATATATATATTATATTAATATATATATATATAATTAGTATATATATATATTATATATTATAATATTAATATACTATTATATATATATATATATAATATTTATATATAATTATATATATATATAGTATTAGTGGTTATCACGAATTTTTTTTTCATAGAGGAAGTTTTATGCATAATGGGGCCAGACAGTAAATCGTTTCTAATAATTATTAAATATATATATATTATAATATATATATATATATAATAATGTAATATATATATATATATATATATAATTATATATATATAATATTAATATTATATTTATATATACTAATAACTTATATATATATATATATATATATCAATTAATATATATATATATAATATTATATTATATAATATATATTATTTATTTATAAACTGAAATCTGTGTAAGAGAATATTTTACACCGCTGAGAAAAAAATGGGGTAATAAATTTATATAAATGCTAAATCATCTTACCTAAAGTGCATAAATAATTTGCAGGGCTAATATTGAGAAGTGAGCAAATTTATTAATAACATCTGATCAGTTTTTGTCATATATATTCGTTCGATTGTATTGTATGAGGAGGGCAAGGTCCTAAAAGTAAGTGTCTTTCATTCTCCAATTAAGTATTTCTCAAGTATAGTGATATTTTCAGATAAAGTCTATGTATTGAAAAGCTTCTTTCTTCATGAAGCAGCTAAAGCTAAGTAGACTAACACGAGGTAATAATACTTGCCAAGTATTTGAAACTCAAAGAATGTTCTAAATATATGGGGAAATTTTTGACTAGCGAACAAGATAGAAACTATAGTATCTTCTTATCTGTTTTGGACGATTCATGTGCTGTGATGCATTTCAAACTACCATAAAATCCCATTCTGCTTCTTACTAAATCTATCAATTTGGCTTTCGAGATCTTCTTCGTAAAATGTTAAATCTTTAATCTTCTCATATATATGGCATAATTACACCTGTTTCTCGGTTTGTATGACAATTTGCAGGGAGGCATATAATGTTCATTCATCTCCGAAAGAGAATTTTAATTGGTCCAAAAATGGTTTCAAAAAAATAATGGATGTTGGGGTAGTAATAAGTCTATGAGTCGAAGTAGTCATGCTGTTATGGTCTGATAATTTTTGGATAATTTAGGTTAATTTTTGGTACCAGCATTTTCAATACTCAGCTTCAGATTTAGATACGCTTACATATTCTTCAAAAATTTGCCTAAAATTCTAATGTTACATTTTCTCTGATGGCTTTAAGTTTAGTTTTAAAACTAAAGGACTTACGAGATTGTTCCTGACAGCGACGAGATAATTATTAATAATAAAATTAATTTAACTTATTCTTGAACATTTTAAAAGAAATGCCTACTATTACTGACTACAAGCAAGCTTTATATTTTACTTATTTTGTAGAATGTCTTGCATTGCAAGACAAAGCATTAACTGATGATGATTTGAAAAATTATATTGTTGAAATAATAGGTAACTTAAATGTTGTACTTATTAAAAATATTAGATTTTGGTTACTTCATAGAGAGAGAGCATTGCTATTATATTTTCCCTCAACAACTTCACAAATTTACCTTTAAAGAAAAGAATTCTACAAAGATTTTTCAATGTCTTCAAAATTATTTGGAATATGTATATAAGAAACTTTGTGGTGAGGAAATAAATAAACCAGAAGAGCAACCTGGTTTTATAATATTCCATAATGATGATCTAGGTAACAAAGTAGAGGAAAATGATGCGGCTCTTCTCATCGAAGATCTCGCTTGCAAATTTATTAAAGAGAAAGTTCTCTCAGGGGAAGAACAAAATCCTGAAAAAGCTTTATTTAACTTTCTTCTTAATTTCATCCCATTAATACAGTTCTTATATAAAAAAGTGCTGAAACCTGATAATTCTCTAACAGAACTCGTTGAAATTAGGAACCAAATGATTCATAACTTCTGTTACTTCTATAAAAATAATGAAACCGCTCCTTATTTAGCTTTTCAAAATAAGTTAAGGGATGTAAAAGAAAAGATTGTGGACTAAAGTCTGTGAGGGCATAACTTTAATATATATATATATATACCTATAAATATATATATATATTATATATATATATATATATATATATATATATAATATATATATATATATATATATATTATATATGATATATATATATATATACTACATCACTCCCACCTTCTCTCCCCAAGACTGGGTTTAAAGTTTAGTAACATTAATTTATTTATTTATTTTATTTTTACACTTGACACCGCACTCACAGCAGGCATAATAAGGGGGTGTTGAACGTCTCAAATATTCATCTAATGCAAATTACGCAGATGGAGCACAGACGCAAGGATTTAAAAGTGAGGAGATTTAAATTGAGTAAAAACACAAGAAGATGGCAAGAGAATTCCACAGAACAGAGGTGCAGGAAAAGAAGGAATCACCGCAGCGAACAAGTTTGGAGTCTACTAATATCAACACAAAACTCATGTGCCGCGACACAGCACCCTTGTGCTTCGTGGGCGTCGTAAAGGTGGTGTACGCGAGTGGAAAAGTTCCTCGAGCACTTGCCGCTACGGTACCTATGGAAAATAAAGCACCAACATCGCGCGCAAAGATAGAGGGTCCAAGTGAACTAGAAAGTAACAGATCCAGTTTATAAGCCTTTTGCCCTTTGACTCTACCCTATCCAAAAGCCGTGTGTGGAACCAGAGCCCCCCCCAGATATGAGAGCAGTACTCCATATAAGGGCGAATGAGACCCTTGATAGCTGAAGAAACTGAGAAGAGGAAAAAAAAGTATCGCAGTCTAACAGAACTCCCAGTTTTTTCGATAGGGAGCCCTAGCAACCGTTGTGATGCCAGGTTTCCAAGACATTGTTTTGTTTATGTTAACAAGAATGTTTATAGTTGTTACAAGGAGAGACGAGAGAACCGTCGAAAAGAAGATAGGAAAGTTAAAGGTGTCTTAGAAAGGGAGATTTTGTAGAAATTGGGTTTTTAACAGAATTAAATTTCACAAGGTTGAGACGACCCACCCGCAAATTCGGTCCAGATCAGCGAGAATAGATCGGAAAGGTTAAGACGAGAAAGGCAATTCTAGAAAGTAAAAGAGGGAGCAGAATTGAAATTAAGTTGAAGAATGAAGGGTCGAGTCATGGGCATATGAGTGGATAGAGTTAACTGTGCAGGTGAGAAGATCATTATGAAAAGCAAGAATATAAGTAGGAGACAAGACAGAACCTGAGGAACACCACTATTGACAGGAAAGAAGAAGAAGTCCCCGTCAAACACAGCCGATATTGAGCAATTGAAAGAAAACTAGAACCATAAGTAAGCAAAGAAAGGAGGAAACCCAAAGGAGGGAGTTTGGAGAGCAGTGACGCGTGCCATAACCGGTCAAATGCTTTGGAATATGTCAAGAGCCCCAACACAAGTCTCCCCGTAGTTCCTAAGGCGGAAAACCAATAAATCTGTTAAAATATGGAAAGTATATCGCCAGTAAACCTCCGAGCGCCGAAAGCCGTACTGACGATCAGAAAGAGGGAATGAGATTCCAGATGGTCTAAAATGAGAGTTGAGAATGGTTTCAAAGATCTTAGAAGAATACAAGTTAGAGCTATAGGGGATAGTTAGAAAAGGATCAAGCCGGCTTCCTTTTATTAGAGATTTACGACGCTCACATTATCCAACACTAGAGAAAAGTTGCTGTACTTGAGGCATAGGAGAATAATAAGTGAACGAGGCGGGGTAGTACACTCCTCGAAAACTCGGGGAGGAATGCCATCCGGGCAACCCAGCCTTCCTTACGTTCTAATGATTTCAGAAGCCATTGCACGCGTTCAACATGTAAATCAACAGGCAAATGCATAGGACACACTGAGAGGAGAAGGGGAGAAAGAAGAATGCCAGAATCGTCCAGGGTTGAGTTAATGAAAATAGGAAGCCGAAGAGATTGGCTTTTTCAGTTGGAGTATTAGCAACAGAGCAATCAAGAGCGAATAAGAGGAGGAAAGGTGATTTACAAAATGTTGTTAAAGATGTTTTTTGGCATAGAGGCAGAAAGATTTGATTTGTCAGTAGGAGAACCACGGAGGTCAGCGCACTTTCGTTTAATGAAAGTTCGCTTTGCTTGTCGAAGAGTAGCCCTTTCTAATTTCTAGCTGAATGAAATTAGCGAGGTGATAGGAGAATGAGAATTTTCCCACCGCCGATACGCACTGTCTCTAGCCTGAATGGCCAGAGAAAAAAGCCCGATCAAACCATGGATTTTGAGGAGAAAAAGATTTTGTCCAAGAAAGGAATGAACCTGCTCAATCCATCAACGATTACAGCTCCCACTTTATCGGCAAGATAAGCCCGAAGCGTGCTTCAGAAGTCAAGCAGTCCACTCCCAATTGTAGTTAGCGTAGAAGCAACGCAATGCCCCCACAGTCAGCCTGATAAAAGTGCCAGAAAAAACGCATAGGCAGGATGGAGCTGTTGAAGAGAAAGATTAAAATTAAGAGATATAGAGGTTGTGGTGAGATTTACCGATAGGAGCGAAGGTGGGGTATTTATAGAGAAGGACTAGTGGGAAACATAGGTCAAGTGTGTTCAAGAATTGGTGGGAACGATCCGGAATGTGTGTTGGGTTCTTTAATTAGTTGCACCAGATCGTTGAGAATGCTGCACTGGAAATAAAAAAGATAGTAGAAAGAGCATGACGCAAGTCGAAAGAAGACCAGCCTTACCGCCCACTTTATACCTTTTGGTGAAAACATAGTCGCAGTCAGCAAAATCAACCCTCGAGCTTTACACGTTCGTGGCAACGGACCCTCAATGATATTGGCATCTCATCAATTAATGTGTTCAATTCCCTTGGCTCCAGTGTGTGCCATAACCATACCCTACATCAAACCCCTGCATACACTCCTATTATGCAATCCTTCCTTCTCGCCTTCTGCCAAACTATATCATTTCTCTCCTCTAGGCATTCATTTTAATTGTCATCCACTTTTTCTTTCAGTCCCCAGCCAGTCGACTTCCCAGCATCACTCACTCACTATACATCACTATATCCAACCGAGCTATCATCCCATCCTTTCCTACATGACATATTCAAAGTACTTTCAATTATTCTTATATTTTACACCCCATTCCTTCACACCATCTTCACAACTCCTCTAATTCATTCATTCCTGCATTTTTATCAATTTCATCTCACACCTAACACGCCCCTAAGAATCTAAGTATTGTCCATTCGACCATCGTGATTTTAGTATCTATACCTCATATTCAGACATTAAGTCTGCATCTACATATACATTAACACTGTGAACGAATCAAACCCTCATGTTAAAACCTAGCGGTATCAAGACTTAGTACCTTATATCCCACCAAAGGATTTGAATTATGCATAAGCCACCTTACTACCAATCATCAAATTCCTACCTACACTTAGATCATTCCATTCCTTTCCACATAACATAAAATCCTAAATCATTTAATATCTCAGACATTACTTGGTTCCGAGCTGCTTCACTCTATCTTAACATTATCTTCACATGCGAGAACTATCCTTCACTCACATCCATAACCTTATCTCTATCTACGTTAAACTTTCAAATCCTCACCTTTTATCAATCACTTCTGCAAAATCTTCTCTAACATATTCTCTCTCAAATCTCTCGTCGAAATCGCCCACAAAACCAAATCAATCTTCTAAGTGGATGTATTCTGGATGTCAAAGTTTTTGACATCTCGATGTGGATGTGATGCGGTATGTGAGGTTTCTAGACATCCACTGGATTGGAGTGAATTGCGGATGTTCAGTGATTTTTTTTATCATCCACGGATGCGGATGTCAGAACATAAATTATATTATATACTATATATATTATATATATTATATATTATATATATATATATATATATATATATTATATATTTATATATATATTATATAAATATATATTATATTATTTTCCACCTGTTACTCCGTAAAAAATGCTTTGGGAAAATTTAATCGAATTTATTATTTTTAGAGGGATAATTTATCATTTTATTCCTCTTATAGTATATATATTTTATAATTAATATAAGAAGACTTTCTTTTTCACATTTTTAAAAAACTCCACATCGATGATTTAAAAATATGCGGTTATAACTTTATTTTTATTTATTGACTGTTTGTTATGTTAGTGTAGCCTATGCCATATTAACGTTGGCCTAGCTTATATTAAATGGTTTAAATACTATTTGAAAGGTTAACTCATAGCTGTAATAGATGTAAACGTTGATCGACAAAATTTTAACAAATAAAAAAAACCAATAAATTTTAATTAGAGTTTCTTCAAGAATGCATATAATAAAACAGGAGAGTTATGTTAGATATGTCAAATATATTGTTGCGTAAAAAATAAAAAACCAATACACTATTTATGTGCATATTATATGCATAAAAATCTCAAGACATGTTTTATTGCAAATTGCAAAAATTTTATTAAAACAATGGTTTTCAAACATAATGAAATGATTTGGGTAGTATTAAAAACAAATTATAAAATTTCAGTCAGAGTGTCTATAAGCTAACAATCATGTAACTCGAGAAACGGCATGCACTACAGGTATAAACTAAATTTATTATTTGGAATCAGGCGAAAATTTTAAGGAGGTTTTTTAATTTTTTTTTTTTTTTTTTTTTGGCATTTTGTTGCTGAAAACTGGTAGAATCTTCTGTCGTACTTCTTTGATTCTCGATGCCGAACGGGGGATCGAGGGGGGACTCGTCCCCGGAGGTCCGGAGAGACCTCGACTCCTGCCATCTTCTTGCAGTTTACCCCCATGGTAATTCCTTTAGTTAATAAAAAATGAATAACTTGTTAATTAACGCTTTAGACTTTGGTATTACTTTAACTAATAGTGAATACCCAAGGGTAACCGCAAAGATGGCAGGAGTTCAAAGACTCTCGGAATCCCGGTGGACGACGGGGGTACTTCGTCCCCCTCTGTTCCCCGTCGGCTCGACCCCCTGAAATGAGGGAATATTTTTTTTTTTTTAAAAATATTTGCGACGAATAAATGCAAATAAAAAAAAAAAAAAAAAATAAAAACCATTCTTAAATATTTTCTGCTGATTCCAATATATATATATTGTTGTTTTACTTGTTAGGTGGCTGCTCGTTCTTTCGATTGTTTCATGATGTCGAGCTTTACACTCTGACTATAAATTCCATTAAAACGACAACGTCAAATTTTAAGAACACCTAAACTTTAATAAAATTTCGATTTTTCAATACTTTTCCTCATTTTCAATCGAATCATCACTAGCCTAACCTAACCTATCATATAGGTCATATAGATCAACTTAAAAAAAGACCCAATTTATGAGTCTCTTCATTTAGAGAGAAAAATAAATAAATGATATATATATATATATATATATATATATATAATATATATTATATATATATATATATATAATATATTATATATATATAATATATATATATATATATATATATATATATGAATGTATATTATATTAGAAATATAATTTAGCACTAGACAAAAATTAAATAATTAAAATAATGTTGTTTTTTTTTATATGTATGGTATAATATCAAAAAACTAAACGGGAATAATTTCTATTCCTTATTTATAATCTTCCCTTCAAAAATTTGCTATGGGATATAGATCACGAGTGAATAACCTATATATATATATTATATATATTATATATATATAGTTTTTCTCTCTTATCTTTATATTTTTTGAGGTAAATTATTTTTCAAAAATAAATAAATAAATAAATGCTTAAAAAATAAATAAATAAAGAAATAAAAAGTTAGTTACGAACACATTATGTTGTAAGTTGTCATTTTTCACGAAATATATCTTCCCGTTATTAATTAGAGTAAATTTCTTAATAAAATTAAAAAATATAATTATTTGAATTATTTTATAAATTTTATAAAAACAAAATCGCTTTTTCATTACAAAATAAATAAACAATAGATAGAATCGTTCACTCAAATTATGCAGCTTCCACCTTTATATAAAAAAATATATAAAAATATCCCCGATTCTTATTTCCGGTTCTATAGAGGACTTGCTCTTAGACCGTAAATAAGGCGATATTGTATTCAGTGCCTGTGTTCTTTTCATACATTCAGTTATTTTTTCAATAAACATATACTTTTAATTTTTTTGCTATCCCTTGGTGTTTCTTATGAAAATTATTTAATAAATATTGTGATTTTTCTTTTTAGGTACGTATGACGTAATTGAAGTAAGTGGGCAGGGAAGGGAATTCATCAACCAGGTTAGTCAATTAAACCCTGTTAAGAGGGGTTATAGGGAATACTTATGGGTCATTAAATCTGTGTTTCTTTCTTTTCAGCTTAATGGAACAAATGTTATGATTAAATGTTTTCTCATCCATTAATATTGAAATTGTAAATAAAATAATAAAATAGTATTAAGGATAAACTTATAATATATAAGTTAGAAAAAAAGATGATGCTTCAGTTGCTGTATATTCATAAATGTGTGAGAGCCAAACATGAGGGAGAGACATAATAATATTAATGAAGGATTATTAGTTCTTAAGTGTGTCTCACTATCGTGTGTGTGTGTTGGAGTATTTATAAGACTTTATAAACTAATGAACTAACTAAAGAGAACTAAATTTACTAACATAATTCATTCTCTATATTTTTTCTTTCACTGATCTCTCCTGCTTTTATCAATATTATTACATTCGCCATCTATTATAATAAGGTAATAATTGTTTTATTTGTAATAGTTGAATACTCAGATTAAATCAGTTTGAATATAACACCTCTCATATGAGAATGGGAAGTTCAAGTGATGACAGGAAAGAAGCAGAGAGAGAGAGACAGGACAACTACAACATAAGTATAGGAGTTGTCCGAGATTCGGGGGAGAGGATGATGGAGAATTTGAAATATGGATGGATAGGGTAACAGCATGGGAAGCATATGTGGAAGGAAGTGTCAGATATCCGGGAATAGAAGTTAAATTAAGTTTGAAAGGAAAGGCGTTTAATGTGATTCGAGGTATACCAGATGAACAACTGAAGGAAAAAGATGGAGTAAAATTGATATTAGAGGCACTAAAGGGTGTATACGAAAGAAATTTAGTGAGTGATAGATTCAATAAGATGAGACTTTTATTTAACATTCAAAGAAAGAAAGAGGAAAATATGCGAAAGTAAATACAGAGTCTTGAGGGTATATATGAGTGTGAGAAGATTGGAGTGAGTGTACAGAAAGAGAAAAGGAAAGAAGGGAGAGAGAGAGAGTGTACTAGGAGGATATAAGAGAAGAGAGTGATTGGTCAGAAAATGTTGAAGGAATTTTAGATACTGGGTGCGTAGCAACCATTTGTGGGGAAAAGTGGCTAGGGAAGGTGTTAGTGAATTAAGTGGTGAAGATCTTAAGAAAATGAATGAAGAATAGGAATTGGTTAAAGGGCATTATGTATTTGGGGAGAATAAGTATGAGGCTTTCAAAGCAGTTAAGATACCATGTAGAGTAGGGGGAGTTAAATTTTGGATTAGGACAGAAGTTGTAAAAGGTTAAATTCCATGGTTAATAGGGAGACAGACAATGGAATAAATGAAAGTAACAATAGATTTAAACGAGAAAAAAGTTATTTTTGGAGATTTAGGTAATGCAATTATACACTATAACACAGTAAGACATATTAGAGTAGGGATACTCGACACTAACGGAGAGGGTAACCAAAAAGAAATGTGGTACAGTAGGTATAAAAAGGAATGGTTATTGGAAGGAAGGGGAAGAAGAATTAAATTATTGAAGTTACATCTGCAATTTGGGCATGGGAGTTGTGATAAAATTATGAAGATGATAAAGTCAGCCTATCATAACGAGGAAGGAGTGGGTGAATGGGTGAAGAGACAATGAAGGAAATTGAGGAGGAGTTAAAGGACCTATGTAACACCTGTAAGGTATGCATAAGGTATAAGAAAACACCACCAAAGCCCGTGGTTGGCTTTCCACAAAGCCAGAAGTTTAATGAAGTGGTGGCTATGGATTTGGGGGAATTTAAAGGAAAAATGTTTCTACTGTTGGTCGACGTTGCAACAAGGTTTTGTCAGGGAACATGGATAAGAAATAAGAAAGGTGAGGAAATAGCAGAGAGAGTATTAGATAAGTGGATAAGTGTATTTGGAGCACCTGAATGTTTCTTTACAGATAATGGACTAGAATTTAATAACAAGGAAATGAGAAATCTGACTAAAAGGTTCGGTATACAAATGAGATGTACAGCAGCAGAGAGTCCATGGAGTAATGGTATATGTGAGAATCTGGTGGGGCTGGTGAAGGAAAATATGAGAAAATTGGAAGAGGGGGTACCTAATCGGGAGATATGTCTTAAGTGGACTATTGCAGCCAGGAATAGTCTGTTCATGAAAGGAGGTTATGCCCCGAATCAATTAGTATTCGGTAGAAATCTAGGTGTACCGACAATAGAAGAAGGGAAGAAGAAAATTTCGGTGTTAGAGAAAGGAAATGAATGCGAGATCATAAGAGATACCCTAACTGGGTTACATCTAGCAAGGGAAATACATATAAAACGAGAATCAGAGGATAGAATAAGAAGAGCTGTGTTAGAAAACGTTGGAGAACACAAATTGGAAGAAGCGCAGATAGGAGAAGAAGTGTATTATAAGAGGGAAAATGAAAAAGAATGGAGAGGACCTGCTAAGGTGATAGGAAGAGACGGGAAGGTAGTAATAGTGAAACATGGAAGTTCTGTGAGATGGGTGAATAGAGTTCACATAACAAGAATACAAGGTGAAACAAACAATAGAAAGAGAAGGGAATTCGAAGAAGGAAACTCACACGAGGAAAAAGGGCAATTACAGGCAGGTAAGGAAACAAGAAGATCGGCAGTATATGAAAGGAATTCAGATGATTCAGATAGCGAAGGAGAGAACACTGAATACAGAGGAATTGGGAAGAATAGAGAGGGTAGACAAGAGACAATAGAAGAGAAGAAAATTAATAAAGAGGCATTAAGAAAGGGGAAAAGATATAGGATATGGAATGAAGATGAGGAAGAAAGAAAAATTGAAATCTTGGGAAGAGCAGCAAAGAAAAGTAGCAAAAAATATAGTCAAAGCTACAACATAATCGATATAGAAACCGGAGAGAGGGAGTGGGTAGATTTAAGATACTACCCTGGAATAAGTGGTCTACCCGATGTTACCGAAGAATCGAGAGAACCTGAAGAACAAACAGATATAGAAGAAAACAGTGAAAATGAAGGGGTGGCGAGGTGCGTGAGAGAGGAAGAACAGACAATGACTGAAGAAACGGAAGAAACAGATGATGATAACAGTTTTTATTTTGAAAATACACAAGAGGATGAGGAGGAGTTGGAAAAGCAACAGGAGGCAAAAAGAAGGGAATTAGAGAGTTGGAAGGAACATAATATTTATAAAGAAGTCACTTGGCCAGAATTGAAAGGAAAAAAGGTGATGAATACAAGATGGGTTATGACAAAAAAGGAAATAGAAGGAAGACAGGGATGGAAGGCAAGGTTAGTAGTAAGAGGATTCGAAGAAAAGAAGAAGGATCTAGTAACAGATGCTCCAACATGTGCTACAGAAACACTAAAACTGTGTATTGCAATTATGGGACGGTATGGATGGCCGTGCACAAGTATGGACATAAAAACAGCGTACCTGCAAGGAGATGAAATAACCAGATAGGTTTACATCAAACCACCAAAGGAAGCAAAAAGTGGTAACGTGTGGAGACTTAATAAGGGAGCTTACGGGTTAAAAGATGCAGCCCGAATATGGTATGAGAAATTGTTGAGGGTAATACAGGAGACAGGGGGGAAAAAGTTTTATTAATCCTACCGTTTATAGGTGGAGAAGGAAGAATCGGTTAATAGGTGTCATGTGTTCCCACGTGGACGACTTGTTATATGGAGGAACAAAGGAATTTGAACGGGAGGTGATAGGGAATTTGAAGAGACATTTAAAAATCGGAAATGAGGAAGAAGGACGTTTTAAATACATAGGAGTTGAGATAGAAGAAAGGGAGGAGCATTTTATCCTTAGTCAGAATACATACACCAAAGAACTTAGAAAGGACAGGGAATTGTGTGGTAAGATTGAAAACAGTAGGGAGTTAACAAATAGGGAGATGACAAGGTACAGATCACATATAGGGAAACTTAATTGGTTAGGACAACACACAAGACCTGACATATCCTTTGATGTTAGTGTATTAAGTAAACACAACAAACAGGCAACAGGGATGAATATGAAAGAAGTAGATAGAGTAATAGAAAAGGTGAGGAAGAAAGAAATGAATGTGGAATTAGATAAACTCAAGGGAAGTAAGCTAGAATTTGAGATATTTACAGATGCTTCATTTGGTAATGTGGAAGGTATGAAATCACAGATCGGTTATTTGATAGGGATAAGGGATGAGTTGGGAAATAAATGTCCTTTGCTGTGGAAATCAGGTGTTGCAAAAAGGATAGCCAGGTCTACTATAGAAGCAGAAACTTTAGCCTTAAATGAAGGAATTGATGCAGGAATGTATTTAAGAGAATTATGGACAGAATTGACGAATGAGGTGATAGATATAAGAGTGAAAGTAGACAGTAAAACCTTGGTAAATGCTTTGCGTTCAACATCAGGTGTATTGAATAAAAGATTAAGGATTGATATAGGGTGTTTGAAAGAAAGGTTAGAAAAGGAAGAAGTAAAAGAAATTGAGTGGATATCTACAGAGAAACAAATAGCTGATGTGTTAACAAAAGAGAGAGTAAATGTAAAGAATATTAAACGTTATATGGAAAAAGAGAAATGAAGAGTAAAAGGAAAGAAAGGAGAGAAAAAGGTGTAAGATTGATTTTTCTTTTTAGGTATGCATGACGTAATTGAAGTAAGTAAGCAGGGGAGGGAATTCATCAACCAGGTTAGTCAATTAAACCCTGTTAAGAGGGGTTATAGGGATTACTTATAGTTTATTTGATGTTTTTCTTTCATTTCAGTTTAATGGAACAAATGTTATGTTTAAATGTTTTCTCATCAAATATTATTGAATTGTAAATAAAAATATAAATAAGGACAAACTTATGATCAATAAGTTATATAATAAAAGATGCTTCAGTTGCTGTATATTCAGAGATGTGAGAGAGCCAACAAAAGTGGAAGGACACACTAATATTGATGGAAGATTATTAGTTCTTAAGGGTGTCTTACTATCGTGTGTGTGTGTTTGTGAATTTATAAGACTTTATAAGTTAATAAACTGACGAACTAACTAAAATCAAATTACTAATATAATTCATCCTCTATCTCTTCATCTAGTCTCTTCTGCTTTCATCAATATTTTTATAATGCGCCATCTGTTATAATAAGGTAATCTATTTGTATATTTGTAATAGTTAAATACTCGGATTAAGTCATATTGAAAGGTAAAAAGGATTATTTATACACAAAATATAGAAGACCCCCCCCCCTTCCATATTTTTACAAATAAAAACTTATCCCAACTGACCTTTCACAACAACATAATTACATGTGTGCACGATACCGTGAATGGAAGCGTTGGTGTCCCAGAGATATTGATGGAACCACCGATTGAGAACTTCATATGCCTAATCCTTTACCCCCAGAAAAGAATAAGCAGAGAAAGCAGGGAGAAGTGATAATAATTCGTTACCAAGAAAAGGTCTCCTAGAAATCGCCAAGAGGTTAGTTTCCTCTAATTCATCCTTATTTCTTTTTTTTTATTCATTTTTTAATCATAAAGTTCCACTAATCAATATTATGATGGTATTTTAGGAGATCAGAATAACTAAGTGCTGCAACTCATCGTTTTTTCAACATCATAGCTTTTATTTAGGGATGTACCGATACCAGAAAAGAGGCCGATACCGATACTCTATTTTTTTTAGATGCCGATACCGATACTGATACTTTAATTAATATAATGAATACACAGTAATAAGATAGAACATTTGTGTACTGCTAGGTAACTCAGGATTGCATTCCCTCTACACCAATAACTTTAGTCATTTATTTCATATTGGTTGTGCCCAAGTATATTATTTTATAAATTAAAATATATCTTTAAGATAATAAATGCAAATATAAATAATAACTTTTTTATGTTTTTGTTTATTCAAAAAATATTCCATTTCCATTTTCCAGTAAGTATTAACAAAGTTTAGCTACTAGCTTTTATGTTTTAAAATGATTACAATTTACAAGAAGATTCTTTAACTAGCTATAATATAAAGAATAAAAATAATGAAGAAGAGACCTCAATTAATCAGCTGAAAAGACAAAATACAAAAACGCTATTACTCAAACATGACATAATAATAACTTAAAAATTCTCAAATTGTGATGCAAAAACATTAAGCTTTCCCTAGTATCTGGCGAGAACCTGTATCCTTTTTTCGGGGTATTTACATCCCACCTACACTAAAAATACGCTGCGCTCTCGACTGATGAAGGAGGGGCTCATAATTATTTGCTTGCAAGCACTGATAATAATGAGAAACCTTGGCCATTTTCATGCCACCAAATGAAAGGATTTTCTCTTCTGTAATCAGCATCTCCATGTTTTCGTAGAGCCCCTCATCTCCCTCTTTCATCTCACAGATTAAAATTTAATTATCT
This sequence comes from Trachelipus rathkii, assembly GCA_015478945.1. NCBI lineage: Eukaryota > Metazoa > Arthropoda > Malacostraca > Isopoda > Trachelipodidae > Trachelipus > Trachelipus rathkii. The sequence goes on from JABUQX010041960.1 coordinate 65,604, forward strand.
TTGCTCTTTGATACCTGTCTCTTCTGTTTTTTCGATGAGGTTCCTTGGTGTGATTCCTTTGAAGGTGAATGAGATGTCAATGCAATTTCGGCCATGAGTTTATCAAAGTCTTAACATATCCAAATCCCTCTTTTATCTTCAGTAGGTTTTATTTGCTGAAAAGCACATCGTCACTATCAGGGCTGTTGCCAGGGGTTGCTGATAAGGCGCTTCACTTCTGTGAATCTTTTTTTTGTCACGCGAGCAAGCTCCTCGGTTATGCCTTTTAAATGCATTTAGAAGTAGTTCAAAGTCGGAGATGCCATTCTTGTGAGGTTTCAGCTAGCTTAATGAATTCATTATTAGAACCTTTTATTAATTATTTTTATAGTTGTCAATGATTTTAAAATGGCAGAACCTTATTCAATGGAGGGGGTTGAACGCCTCAAAAAATTCATCTAACGCAGATTGAGCACAGACGCAGGCTTAAAGTGAGGGAGATTAATATTGAGTAGGAAACACAGAAGATGGAAGAGATGCCACAGAACAGAGGTGCAGGAAAGAAGGAAGCACCGCAGTGAACTAGTCTGGAGTTACTTAATACAACACAAAACTCATGTGCTAACACAGCAACCCTTGTGCTAGAGGGCTTCTTAAAGGTGGTGGTAACGCAGTGGACAATTTCCATCGCAGCACTGACGCTACGGTACCTATAGAAGAGGTAAAGCACCAACTACGCGCCCCAAGGGTAGATGTCCAAGTGAACTATGAAAGTACAGAGGACAGCTTTTAAGCCTTTTGGCCTTTTACCTCGACCCTATCCAAAAGCCTGGTGAAACGCAAAGAGTCCCCCCCCCAGTAAGAGAGCAGTAAACTCCATAAAAGGCGGATTTAGACCCTTTGTAATAGCTGGAGTAACTGAGAAGAGGAAAAAAAAGTCTCACAGTTCTAAACAGACTCCCAGTTTCTTTGAGATCGCCCTAGCAGCCCGTTGTGAATGTGAGGTTTCAAGACATTTTTTTTGTCTATGTTAAGAGGCCAAGGATGTTTATATTGTCAACAGGAGAGACGAGAGAACCGTTTGAAAGAGATAAAAAAAAGTAAGGTGTCTTAGAGAGGGAGATTTTCAGAAGTGGGTTTTTTACAGAATTAAATTCACAACGGTTGAGAGACCCCCCCGGAAATTCTATCCAATCAGCGAGAATAGAATCGGAAAAGATTATGACGAGAGGCATTCTAGAAGTAAAAGATGGAGCAATTGAAATGAGTTGAAGAAAGAAAGGGTCGAGTCATCGGATATGAGTGGATAGAGTTAGCTGTGCAGGTGAGAAGATTCATTAATGAAACGTCGGAAATAAAGTAGGAGATAATACAGAAACCTGAGGAAACACCACTATTGAAAGAAAAAGAAAAGTCGCCACATCAACACCAGCATATTGAGCGATTTGAATGAAAAACTAGACATAATCAAGCAAAGAGAAGAAGAAAATCCAAAGGAAGGAGCTTGGAGAGCAGTGACGCGTGCCATACCGGTCAAAATGCTTTTGATATGTCGAGCGCCACAACCATACAAGTCTCCCGGTAGTTCCAAAAGACGGAAACCGCATAAATCTGTAAATAGGAAAAGTATATCGCCAGTTCACTCTCGAGCGCCGAAAGCCGTACTGGTGATCAGAATAGAAGGGAATGAGATTCAGATGAGTCTTTAAGAAGTAAGTTTGAGCACACAGGGTTTCAAGATCTTAGCATAGAATCAAGTTAGAGTATAGGCGATAGTTAGAAGGAATCAGAGCGGCTTCCCTTTTTTTCGAATAGGTTGGACGGACATATTCACGCTTCAATACTGAGGAAAGTGCCTAGTCATCTGAGGCACAAGAGATATAATTGAACGAGGGAGGGGTCTAGCACGGAAGCAACTCCTCAAAACTCAGGGGGATAATGCCATCCGGTGCCACCCGCCTTCCCTAACGTTCATAAGATCTCAGGAGCTTGCACCACTCAAATGTACCAACAGGTAAAGCTAGGAACACCTGAGAGGAGAAGGGAAGGAGGAAGTGGAATGCCAGAATCATTCAGAGTTGAGTTAGAGGAAAATAAAAGGCCAAAGAGATAGGCCTTTTCACTTTGAGTATTAGCAACAAAACCATCAGAGCAAATAAGAGGAGGAAAGGATGATTTACAAAAGTTGTTAGATATATTTATGGCAAGAGGCCAGAAAGATTTGTCAGTAGGAAAACCAAGGAGGTTAGCGCACTTTCGCTAATGAAGTCCCGCTTTGGCTCGTCGAAGCGGGGGAGTACCGCTTGAAGAATTTCTAGCTGAATGAAAATTAGCAAAGTGATAGGAGAACAAGAATTTTCGCACTCCCGATAGGCACTGTCTCTAGCCTGAATGGCCAGAGAACAAGCACGATCGAAGCCATGGATTTTGAGGAGAAAAAGATTTAGTCGAAGAAGGATGAACCTGCTCATCCCATCAACGATTACAGCTCCCACTTTATCGGCAGAAGCTGAAGCGCCTTCAGATTCAAAGCAGTCATTCCAATTATAGTTAGGTAAAAGCAACGCAATGCCCCCTAATCGGCCTGATCAAAGTGTCAGAAAAACCGCATAGGGCAGGATGGAGTTGTTGATGAGAAAGTATTATAATTAAGAGATATAAAGTTGTGGTCAGATTTACCGATATGAGCCAAGGTGGTGTATTTATAGAGAGAAGGTCTAGTGGTGAAACATAGGTCAAGTGTGTTCAGAATTGTGGGAACGAAATCCCGAATTGTGTGTAAGGTTCTTTAATTGTTGCTCTCAGATCGTTGAGAATACTGAATAATTCGGCTTCCTCCCCACCTAAATCAGTATGAGAGGAACTCATCCATTCAGTGTTTTGTACATTGAAATCCCCTAAATAGAGGACCTCAGTATTTGGATGAGAAGATATAACAGTTTCGTGAGAAGTAGTGAGGTAATCAAAAAAGGCATGAAAATCTGTTCTGTTAGGAGAACAGTAACAGAAGCACAAGATTATTGTAGTAGAAGGAAGAAAGATTTTAAGCCACAGAACATCCGAAGTTAGGAGATTCTCGAGATGTGTTATAGGAGTGTTTATGTTTACATGGCCACATACTCCGCCCATCAGACGGAAATTATAAAATAAGTTATAGTTGGATATATTAAACGAGTTAGAGGATGAATTCTTAGCCATCTGGGTCTCAGACAGGAGCCAAAAAATTAGGGTTAGAGTTGAGAGGTGGTATTCCACGGATGCAGAGTTAGAGTGCAAGCCACTGATGTTTGTAAAGTCAATAGAAAGCCCGCGCCTGTGCAAATCTACTATCATACACACACATACACTAAAAAAAACCGACATAAACAGACAAAAAAAAAGGAGAAGTGAGGAAAAATTATTCGTATGCTAAAACCTAAATTTAAAACCTGAAATTTTAAAATGCTAAAGCCCTATTTACAGCAAATATCTAAAATAAGAATAATCCAGAAAGTTTAAAAACAGTCTCACACTGACACACACGAAATTGCGTACAAAAAAAAAGAAAAAAAAAACTATTGATCAACTAAAAAAGTGGAAGCTAAATCTGAATAAATTATAATAATGGCTATCCAAATGGGTAAATGTTACGCTAAAGCCCAAGTTGGAGAAGCGCTAAAAATCTAAGTTAAAAAGAAGTAGAGGAAAAAACAAAACAAAGCTATATATATCGAAACTAGATTTATTATTGAATCTAAAAGTTTCTCATAATTTTTCACCCAAATAGTAAGAGGTATCGGCCATATTAACCAATACCGATACCGATACCCAAAAAAATGGCCGATACTGCCGATCCCGATACCGATACCTATACTATCGGTACATCCCTACTTTTATTCTATTACTTTGGACAGCCATTATCCTGGTCTCCGTTACATCATAGCCCAAATTGATTTGGCGCCCGAACAGGGACACTGCCGTCTCTGTTCGCGAAGCGTGCGCATTCCTATTCTTATTGATCATCGCCATCTGCTACTTTCGTTCTGGTTTTCTCAAACCATATTCGCATTCTTTTTTAAGGAATTGGCTCAAGAGGTGTCGTAACTCCTCTCTATACAAATACACTCTCACTACACTCCTACACTACAATGACCGATACTAGATTCCTGCTGGTCAGTATATTGGGCAGGGTTCACACTGAAATTTTGAATTTTATTTCCGTGACTTTCCCTGACATTCCCTGAACAAATCCGCAAATTTTCCCTGACCAGCGTGTTCGCTACTTTTGGCGTATAAAATATCTATTAATCATTATTGCAGCCTATTTACTCAGTTCATACATTAAATTATAGAAAATTTACTTTAGAAACTGTTCATCATCATGGATGAGTTCATACATTAAATTATTGAAACTTTTTAGTAATCAGCCTATAACTTCCCCATAGCCGTCCAACGCACTCCTTTTTTATTTTTTCCAAAAGTAAACAGTTTTATTTATACAAAAAGAAATAAATTAAAAGCTTACATTAATGGACTAGGTGAATA
>JABUQX010041961.1:0-2500 GCA_015478945.1 Trachelipus rathkii
TACAAAAAAATTATTTATATTAACTTTTTTCTATATTTATTATTCTTTACTTTTTAATATTGCCCTTCGAGTATGTATATATTACTATCATTAATAATATTATTATAATATAATATATTCTTCTTTTATATAATATATTATCATTATATCTTAGTGAGCAGATGACTGGAGTGTGATGGTAATGATACTAATAACTCATAGAGTTGCGTGGTGCTCATATCTTCAATTACAGAAGAACTACGTGACCGAAATAAAGGTAGAAGGAATGGAGATTAAACTAGGAGCGTCAATTAACTTTTTATAACTATTACCTAATATTAGGGACCCCATGACACCTATATATTGAATATTATTTATTCTCTTATAGTATAGTTCAACTCAGTTTCACTTATATAAACTTATAATCAATATCTCAAAAGTATTATAATTAATATTACATAAATAAGTGAAATGATAATTATCATTTCCAATAATTACATTTTGTTATTCTAAGATACTACATTTTATACTTCTTACTCTCAACACTATGAGTAAAACGTTCGCAGAGTGTACAAAACATCTGCTCAAAATACCCGCGCTGAGTTAACACATCTGAAGTACCAAGTATGAAGACATGAGATGTCAATTAGAATCTTGATTCTTTGTATCTGCGAATCGATAGAGCGCTCTATCCTAATTTTGTTTGTTGTTGGGTTTGACTATAACTTGAGGTGCCTCTACAATCTATTTATCTTCATTTCTCCTTCCTCGCGACATAGAGTGATGTCTGATGCCATCAGAGTATTAGTATAGCCTTTATGTGTAACTACTTGTATTTTGTCCACGGACGTATACCTTCTCTTGATGTTATTCTCAGCGCGCCTCCTCATGTATTCACATATTAGAAGAGCGTAATGCGGAAACAGATAAATCATCGTCCATCCTTGTTTATGGTCTTCTTACTGTTGGAATGTCCGTATTTTTATCAATCTTAATATATATTCGGCATAGAGAGCATATCATAAGAATTCCACGGTGTTATACTCTTTTCAAAGCATTTTAAACATTTAAGGCATAAGATCGAACTGACATATTCTTATATAATTATGGTAATGTAAACTCCACTCTCTTAATTCCTAAATGTAAAGATATATCGTTGTATCTCCTTTCTAACGATTTATAGTGCCAGCAAATTAAGGTGAAATATCTAAGCTTAATAATATAGAAATTATTGTTAAAATAATAAGTTCCCGTGATACAATGAAGATCACTGATTACAATACAGATTACAATACTGAATATAACCTGGTCAATATTCGGTTCATCTTATTCGGCTAGAGATCGGTGTCGTGTAGTTGGCCGTTTCTTATTCGTACGGTTTGATTGAGATACACAGTGATCGAAATCTAATCAGTAGTTCTAACATTCTACACTCCTCCTCCCTCTGCAGTCGGTACAGTTGAATTGTTTTTGGGTAATAGTACTTTTACTTATATCCGTCTTTATCCTTTGCCACCCGTGATGTGCTGGATATCTTTCTGGTAGCCTTATTTCTGCGTTTGGAAAACAGATGTCCCCTGTATTATCAACTTTCTATAAAAACATCTGAAGAAACTAACAAGCCATTATGATACCCAAACTTATGATACAAGTTACTGTGTTAAATATGTGTAGGTGAAAAAGTTAATGCTCTCAGTAAAAATCGAATTTAATATCTAAACTTGATTGTTCCTATGTTATCGTGAGTTCACTTGCTAAATTTTATCATGAGTGGTTATTAATCAACAGATTCATGAGCTAGTATATACTTATTTCGCGAAGAGATTTGCCATATAAGTGATAATGCGAGATTTCAACCAATTTGCTTTGCTACCCCTAAGGATTTAATATTAATTTAACGATGAGTCGCTCCAGATCTAAAAATTGAATGAGAAGATTGTCTTCATTTACAGATCATGACTTCACTACCTCCTAGAATCTCTACCTCATCACTCACATTACCAACAACTTAACTATCTTATCCATACATTTATCGTCAAACAACCCCTCACTTTTACATCCACCCTGCCAAATACACTCATTATACACAGATTCTCTCAAAATACTCCCTTCTTCCGAATTTCTATCACTAGCAAGTAACCAAATCAATCAGCGACCAATAAGTCAGAGGGCAATCCCCCACTCCCTTCCATTCTTATCTAATCTTAATCACCTTCCCTCTACGAGAGTCACTGCGTGACCTATACCTTTAAATTCTTCTATCCGTCCTCCATCTCCATCTAATATAAATTATTATAAGAAAAGGAGACATAACATATAACTGCCAGTCACTCTCTCTTATCTATAAATAGTTGAGTAGAAACCATTCATTCCTTAAACTCTCAAATTTTTCATTACACAAGTTTTCTCTATTGCAACCACACATTATTATTTTATTTCCATTGCAGGAGCCCTACCACTAATACCTACCAACGAGAGAGTTCCTGAATGTTATCGCTTATCATACGCTCTGTATGCGAGA
>JABUQX010041961.1:7500-12879 GCA_015478945.1 Trachelipus rathkii
CATATACCTCCTCCTTACCTGCTAATATACCTCATGCGCTCGCACACAATAGGCCTATTGCTTCTTGCACCATCAAAAAACCACACACATTCATAAACACCTCTCATTATCTGTTAATGATTGTGGCAAGATTTTCGGAAGTGTCTTCCCACACTCCCTCTCCACTCGCATTTCATCAGTACCAAAAAGCACCATCCCTATTCATTATCTCTAAGCAATTCCCCTTATTCTCATTCTAACCTTTCGCGCTTCCTTCCAGATAAGCTTCCTATTTCTTGTATGTCTCAGCATTCTCCTCCTCCAAACTGGTTCATTTACCCTCTTGTGTTTCTCCTCACGTATATCATCCTTTTAGTGATTTCTTTTTTCCTCCTTTATTTAATCCAGCATCCTCTTCTTTTGAAATCTTCATCCTTCACTTCTTTTAGTACACCTTCCAACTCTACGCTTCTTTTTTCTTTTATTATCCTTTACAAAAATAAAGAACAGAAAAACACAAACGCAATATTTCATTTACGCTTGTATTCTCAAGCCATTGCGTTGTTAAATTCTTAATTCCTACTTTAGCACATCCACAGATACACTTCCTTTGCACTTAACTAACACATATGCTTCTTCATTTGCCCCCAAAGATTTGTTCAGTAATCCAACTTGTTAACAAACACATTCCAAGCCGATTTAACATAGCAGCGCTCTTACAGTACTTAATCGCTTTATTGTCTCTTTGCTCACTTAATTCTCACGTCTTCAATTTACCTACTCTTTCGTACACCTTCCTCTCCGATCCAAGCCCACTAACTTAATCTTTACAACTAGAACAACATAAATGGCCGATAATCCCGCATTCCTAAAATGTCCCCTCAACTGATTTAATCATCCAACAAAGCTACTTTCAAGCATCTCCTTCTTCACCATACACAAAATCCGCCAATACTTTTCACTTCGATACCATCTCTACCTACACCACTCTAGTATACTTATTGAGCGGTATGTTTTAAATGAAAGTATGTACTCTATTTTAATGACTTTTCTCTTCACAGAAATCACTCACCTTCCTACCATTCTCATTTTCTCCCCCCACCTCCAAAACCACCTGTTATACATCCCTTTTTTGATCACCTATCCAACACATTCAGGTCCCCCAACCCAACTATCAAATCTGACACTCCTAACTAATGCCCGAGCAGACAGTCATTCAATATTATCCCCAAAAAAACAGAGTATAAGCCAACATTTCCCTCAAATTGGCCCATACAACGTCCCAACCACACACAACCTTGATACCTTCTTCAAAACTTAAATTTAACCATTAGAATCTAGAACTCGACTCACACACACCAAGTCTACCATAACGCTTTGTACCAACTGATACTACCTTCATCAAAATGCAACTCTTCTCTGCCCGCCTCTCCCCCTCTCATTCTTTCCACACCAGCGAGCGCACAACATTTCAACCATCACAGGGTGCGCCACTATATATCTTAATATTATTTATATATATATATACATAATATATTATTATATTTATAGTATTGATGATAATAACTATATATATATAAGTATACGTAATTATGATATAAATATATATATATATATATATAATATTATATATATATATATATGAGGATAGTATATATGTACCTTATATATATTATATCATAATACCCGATACCTTATATATATTATTTATTAATATAATATAGACGAGATAAAGAGTATATATAGTTATATTATATGAGTATATTATGTAACTTGAGGGCAGCTGTAGCCGAATGGCAGTATTTTGTTTTAGTCAATTGTGTCACATATGAAATTTTAAAGTAAAAATTATGTTTTCTTCTCTACTGTCGCTTTTCTTCATACACCCACTTCATCTCAAGTCTGATTAATGACTATAATATTCGTCTCATTTTTTGGTTTAATAGTTGCTAGTCTAGTGGACAGTGTATAATAAAGTGCTTTTAAAACGTTAATAAGCTCATGCCACAAATTTTCAAATAGAAGTTTTTCTGTGTTGTTTCTACAATGGTTGTGTATTATTAAAGATTTTAGTTTTATTATTAACACGCACATTTTTTCTGTATTAGTGTTTCACAAACAGTAATTGTTGAATTTAAGTGGAAGTTAATTTCTTCAACAGCAATGTAAATTTAAACATTAATCTTTACTGACATATCCCTTGCAACTAGAATTTTTCCCCTATGTACTTATTGCTGTTATTATTTTCTCCTATTTAATATCTCAAATTTCTTCCACTTAATTTTTATTATTATAAGCAGCCACAGTAAGACCACATTATCTTTCTTTGTCATTATGTAATGCAGTACTGTCTATTTCTTTCAATGTTGATTGGTCTTATTAAAAATTTTAATTGTAGAGGAAAAATATTTGAAAAATAATATCTTTTTACTTTTTTACAACTGTGCACTCACTTCCTAACCGCTCCATATTTGGAACTATCATCTCAATTTGATTCCTTCTTTCCTCTCCTAAAGGATGCCCAGTAATATGATTTAAAAAAAAATATATTGACCTTTTCCTATGGAACATTGATTAACATTGATTATTATAATTATTTTTTTGGAGACAAGTTTTTCATTTTATCTGAAATAGGTTGGATTAAAACATTCGAAAAATATTTTGAGGATCAAACGAAACACATTCTTGATAATATGGTGATTAAATTGTCAGAAGACCACAGACGAAAATTTATATGGGCAGAAATTTCTTTTTTTACTCTTTGGTGGGATCAACAATCTATGGAAACTAAAGATAAGGTGAAAAGGTAAATTTTATATATATATATATAATATATATATATATATATATATATATATATATATATATATATATATATATATATATATATATATATATATATATATATATATATATATATATATATATATATATATATATATATATATATATATATATATATATATATATATATATATATATATATATATATATGAAAGTATTGGTAGATTTGGCAGTGTGTAAAAGGAGGGGGTTTGAAAGTAAACGTAGATAAGAGTAAGGTTATGGTTGTGAGTGAGGACAGTCCTCGGTGTGAAGTTATGTTAGATGGTGAGCAGCTGGAACAAGTGTCTGAGTATAAATATTTAGATATATGTTGATGAAAATGGAACGATGATGCAGAGGTAGTAGAAAGTTGTGAATGGCAGGAAGGTGGCTGGTGCAATTTTTAAATCGTTGGTGGATGTGAAATGACCAAGTCTCGAATGTGCTAGGCCCTACTTGAGGGTATGTTGAAATACCTGTCTTGGCTGTGACAGTAATGAGACTATGGTCTGGAATAAGAGGTATAGATCTAAAGTACAAATGTTTTCAGATTGACAACTTTAGGGGCGTGTTAGGTGTGAGATGAAATGAGAAATGAACGTATTAGAGGGTTGTGTGGTGTGAAGAAAGGGATAAATGAGAGAATAAACAAAGTGCATGTTGAGATGGTTTGGTCATGTAAGATGAAGATAGTCACAGGCGGATGGTAGTGGTGAGCGTGCTAGAATCAAACTGACTACGACTGAAGAAAAGTGGAATGAGCCCAGAGAGAATGAATTTGGTGAAAGAGAAGAAAGGTGCATAATAGAAGTGGGAGTGGCGGGGTTTTGTGAGGGGTATGGTTGTGGGCCCACCTGGGCCAAGGGATGAACCCCACACTGACGAGATGCCATGGTGTCTCAGTCCCGTGAAGCTCTAGGGTGGATTTTCTTGACCGCGACGAATTCTCACTAATAGTATAAAGGGGGCGGTAAGGCTGGGCTTTCATTTCGACTTGTCATTTCTACTACTTTTCTGTGTCCGGTGCATGTCACGCACCTTATCCCCAGTCTGGTAATAATAATAATATTATTTATTTATTTATTGCCCTGGACTCCTATATTTAGGAGGTTCAAGCGTCATATCCAGAAACCCCGATCCCCACCAAGCACAGCCACAGGTCTCTCAAAGGAAATCTGATAGTAATTTGGTATGGGGGAGTAGATGCATCTTAGAAGAAGGTGATCAACTGTTTCAGCCTCTATTAGGCATCTTCGACAGAGTGGAGAGGTGGCATCTTGGAGTTGGAACCTGTGTCTGTATTCCTGGAGAGGGTGATTCCCAGATCTCAATCTAGAAAGTGAAATTTGCATCTTTCGTGGGAGTGTGTTTTGGATATTTCCAGGGGGTGAGAATTTATAAGGTGATTTGGTGGGCGATTGGGAAGTATTGTTGTAAAAGTTTGTGTGAATATCTTGAGAGAGATGCTGTTTTGAAGGAGGGATCTAAAGAGTTCACCAGAAGATGGCAGCGAGGAGAGATTGATTTAAACGATGTATAGTGTGGTCTTGTAGGTAGTGTGGGTTGGGTCGAGAGCCTTGGCATAGAATTGTGTTCCTATCATGTTCAAATGATCCTGAATGGGGAGAATTTTTTTGTAGATGTTGAATTGAGTGGAAGCCAGGCAATCAGAGAGTCTGGAGGGCAGCATTTAGTATTCTTTTGTATTTTGATCCTTTTGGATGAGATTGAGTATACCAGATTGTTGATCCATAGTTTAAAGTAGTTCTTGGGAAATTTTTGTATGTTGTCAGTGTGGTTGATTCTCTTTGCTGAAATTGTGTCGAGATAGAGTTTCTAGGACATTTAGTTTTCAGTTTGCTTTTTTTTATGAGGTTTTGAATATGATGTATAAAGGTGAAGTGAGTGTTGAAGGTTATACTGAGATTTTTTGGGTGTTTAGGGGGATGATGGAGTTTAGAGTTTGCGGATGTATGTTCAGTGGGATCAAGGTTATAGATGATTTCTCGGCTGAGGCTGATATTCTGTTGGAAGATAGCCAAGCCTCTAGGTAGTTTACTTAAGCCTTCTGAGTTTGAATTGTAGCGATGGGTACTGAGGGGTCTGGTATGGTTGTGGCTATCCCCCCGTGTTACCCCTGCATAGGGGATAAACGTTAAAAGGTAGTTTTTATATATATATATATATATATATATATATATATATATATATATATATATATATATATATATATATATATATATATAGCAGTATATATATATATATATGTATATATATATATATATTGTAAGATTGGTGGAGAGTACGCTTGATGGTTACTGGATGTGGGTCGCCAGATGAGGCATCAACGCATATGAACAATGCTTTGGATCAACTACTGGCAGGTCATGAATGGTTGCAGTTAAATTCTGGGGTACAAAACCAAAGTAAGATATTTCTTTGAGTTTGTAGTAATATGGTATATTTTGTAATCATCCCATATTAATATTAAATAGCGCAATGAAAATGCAGCGTTTCACGATAAATGCGAAAACGGTTAAACACCAAATTTTAAACTGGAACGTAGCAATACCG
>JABUQX010041962.1:0-28257 GCA_015478945.1 Trachelipus rathkii
TACATCTGCAATATGCCACAGGTCCAAATTGATCCCATATAACATTAGTTGACCCTGATTAGCGTCCTCTAGTTATAGTGACAATCACAAGACCATATATGTTTCAAACCTAATCTCGTTGGATATACCGTACGGCATATTATCACACACTGCTTACTCTCACTACATCCCGTAACTACACAATTCTCGATATCATCTGTAACACTAAATTATATCAGCAAAATATTCTGTTGGATAATACTGTGGGTCTGATACTAAATTACGAAATAAACTTTAGAGACTACACGCTAGAATATTACTAGTATATCAACGACAATATAAGACAATGATAGTGTATGAAGTAACGTCATACTGAGTAGTTGTTATGGATTAAAATACTAAACTTCCTATATATCGATATATAGGTTATTATTTATTTAGCTGACTTCATTATTGACGATAGGTATCAATAATATTCGTTGGTTAGTCCGTTACTAAACAAACTATCATTTCATATCTCAGAGCTGCTCGTATAGTTAGCATTGCCCTGAGAGTTATAGAGCATGTGCATACTGCAAAAAAATTGGCTAAATTATGGTAAAGATAATATAATAATAGATATATATATATATTATATATATATATAATATATTAATAATAATTATATAATTAATTCTAATATATATAATAATATAATTTTAATATTAGTATATATATTATATATATATAATATATATATATAGTAATATAATAATAATATATATATATATTATTATATAATTATATCAAATATATAGGTCCTATCTGTTTTACGAGCCTTCCATTTAATTTTATTTTATTTTATTTTTTTTATTATTTAATATATTTACTACTTATTATAGTATATTATATGTTACCAATAAATGGATATCAGGTGTGAAGATGTGGGTATTCTTGATATCATTCCAGTTAGATTATTGGGCATAGAGTATTAGGATAAGAGTATAGAGTAGTGGTATTAATTATTGAATTCCTGATATTATTCAAGTTATATAACTGGGCATGGAGTGTGTGAATATGGGTTAGTATACTGTATGGACGTACCATTGTGGAGATAAGACCATCATGTGTTTTAGGATTAGTGGATATCAAGCGTTAAGAGGCTTTATAGTCATTAACCCACAAAAAATATAACAATGAAATATTTCTCATATTTGTAATTGTACATAAAAATAAAGAGCCTCGAATACAGTCGAAACAGAATGATTATCTATATGTGTGCAATATATTACAGCCTGAGTATATATAAGGCTATATGAATAAAAATGTAAAAATTTACTATAAACATAAAATCAAAGCAAAATAAAAAAATAACAAAAAAAAATAGTAGGGACTAGTAAGACCGTACGGGACAGAGGGGGTAAGTTTACCATACCGCCGTAGGTAGGAGGGCGGAGGAAACTCACTAGCGACAATTATCACCCAAACTACCAAGAGCGGGGGTTTACCGAAGATACCTCTATCCGTAGGATAGGAGGGAAATTAAGCTTAACTACGTAGTTCACTACCGGAAGGCGAGAACTACCCTAGGACTCCCTGCATATTTGAGCTGAGGTTTTACCCTTGTAGTATTACCTTATTAGTAAAATAAAAAAAAAAAATATAAAAAAAAAAAAAAAAAAAATAAAAAGAAAAAAAATAACTAGAAAATAATTGAAAAAGAATTCCCTTTACCTAATATATAATTTTTGTATATCATTAGTTCACCACCTATATAACTTACAATATTACAAATATTTGGATCATATCTAGAAATATATTCAAATAAATAAAAAGCAAAAAAAATTCAAAAACTGATCAGAGAGAGAAGTCAGTAAAAAAAAATAACATGAAAGGTTACTTATATATATATATATTAATAATATATCTATTAATATATATAATATGAATAATATATATATAACTATATCAATATATATTAATAGATAATATATAATATAAATAATATAAAGTATTATATGATATATTTAGTAAGTATATATTTAATTAATATATAAATATTATATGAATATAATATATTCATATTAATTATTAGTATATATACTTATATATATATATAAATATATATATATATATATTTACAGATGAGTGGGTACTACATTCCGCTCTTATTAGTTATCACGTATCTAGTATTGTATACCGCTTAAGTCCAGCTCTAAACTGAGACTAACAGAATAAGTGTCTGATATAGACTTAAGCGGAGGTAGCGTAGATTACAGTCAGTGAGACATACGGACCTTAGCATACTGTGCAGTAGTCATCATAAAAAAAGTTATCCGCTCTTATATATTGTTATCCAGGTATAACATCACTATAAATATATATATATATATAATTAATATGATATATATATATATAGTATACAATATATTATATATATATAATATATATATATAAATATTTATATAAATATTATATATATCTTATTTATTATTATACAGTATATATTGTTATATATTGGTTTTTGTGTGGGAATTGCAAGAATGTTTTGATAAGGATGAAGAGGGGTGGCAGTGCGAGTTAAAGATGGGTTTGAAAAGTATTAGATAAGAGAAATGTTAGGGTGAGTAAAAGAAGGAGTTTGACCTGCGATATGGATTCATATTGGATGGTGAAGCAACTGGAACAAGTATCGCGATTTTAGATATTTAGGTATATACTTTGATGGAAAAGATGGTGATGAAGGAGTGGTAGTAGGAAAGTTGTGAATGGGTAGGAAAGGTTGGTACAATTAAATCCTTGGTGAATAAAAAAGGACCTAATTGTTTCTTAAGAAAGAATTGAGCAAGGATTATATGGAATGCAGTTAGTAGTATCTTATATATCTGTTATAGGTATTACCTAGAGAGACCGATAATTTATTGATAATCTTAACGCTATATAATATGTGGCAATAAAAAAGGTCTTATTTGAGGTCTATTCTCTGAATACTAGTGATACAGATATTGGTTTCATGTTATGGTAATAAAAATTTAGAGGAGCGGTGTGTTATATGTGATCGAATATGAAAATAATATAATTCAAGCCGACTGAACGTTGTTCCACGCATTATAAAGAGTTGTGTGAGCTGTCAAAGAAAGATGATAGTATAAAATGGAATTAGAAATAATACACACATGACTTTCATAATGCATTGATTGTATTTGTGTCATGAAAAACTGGAGAATGGAAATGTGAGCGCTTGGTTGATCGGATGTATAGCTCATCTATAACATGGTGAAGTGTAATTATTAGCTGGGTTATAATCTATGGAGAGAGATAGGGACTGAGAGAGACACACATATAGAATATATTAAAATCAATTGATCTGTGGAAAACCAGTAATAATAAATATAATATATAATATATATTATTATATTTAATATATATAATTAATATTATATACTATATATATATAATAATATATATCTATATATATATTAAAATAATATTAATATATAACTATTATATATATTATATACTATAATATATAATATATATATTATATATATATGATATTATAATATATATAATAATATATACATTAACTTATTAGTATACCACTATACTTTACTACTTAATCATCCAAAGTATGTACGTTACTACAACTAATGAGCAGAACGAAATCAGAAATTGTAGATAGTACATAAAGAAAATGATCGACATAGTCGATATGAAGAGTACCATCGTATTTACATATCACTTAAATTTCGCGTTAATATATCGAAGAGAGCATCGATGAGTTAAGCATAAAATTATCAACCCTAGGGTTTCAAAAGACTGCGACGGACGACATAACTACTTCACCATGGCATCGACGTCAATGTAGGGTTCATTTCTTATCGTAGGTTAGCCACCACACAAAATCCCGTCATTCACTCCTATTATAGCACATTCTCTTCTTGCCTCTTGCAAAAATAATATTTCTTAATTTATAGAGAAATATCTTACAGAATCACAATATTAACTTTTTCTTATGGCGCTCCTCAGTAAGTCTGATTCCTAACATTATATACATCATACACAATATATATAATATCGGCATTTAATATATGATACGAACAACTATCATACGTTCGTTTATACAACATGGCTCAACACAATCTATTCACAGAATGAAGTATTTTCTTTTATTTATCTCATTTACTTACTACCCCTTCAGACATATTTGCATGCAGTAGCAGTACAAGTCCACCTGAACTCTGCCCTGATGTTATACTGTGTATCTCGCCCCCATCTGCAAATACGTTAAATCAGATCTTCTCCGTCTCTTTGGACTAATATATCAGGAAGTAGTGACAATAGTGGAGGGGATATAAATAATGAGCCAAGAGGTAGTGAAAATACTGATAGGGGTGTAGATAGTGAATTAGGAAGTAGTGGAAATGCTAGTGGGGGTGGAGATAACAATGAATCAGAAAGTGGTGGAAACACTGGAGGGGGTGAAAATATTGGATCAGGAAGTGGTGTAGATAATGGAGGAGATGGAGATAGCACAGCAGGACGTAGTGCAGACAATGGAGGAGAAGGAAATAATGAATCAGGAAGCAATAGCCTCAAACACTCAGAATTTAACAAGAGATGTATCCACTCTTCATCTCAATAGCAAATAGCCGATATCTCAGTATACTCGCTATGTAGAAATCCCTAGCTCGGCATGAAGAAAGAAAAAAATAAAAAGCAGCTACGTCTACGAGCTACCTAAAACATCAGACAGAGAGTCAAAGAGCTCGACATATTTATGTATTAGTGACTGGAGGCGACATAATCTCACGAGAGGTACTGGTCTAAAATGCGTCTAGTCCTTAACTCGGTAAGACTTTCTTGTCGATGAGTCACCTATCTAGATACTTTTGCGAAAAGAATAGAGTCAGATACATCTTGGTATCTAGATTGGTGTAGTAAATGACCGACGAATTTGGAATTCAAGTACAGTAGGCAACTGAGAGATACTTGGCAGATTTCGTGATTTGTCAAAAAATACAAATCCACAGTAAATCTTTGAATAAATCAAGAGATATTTATACAACTAATCACGTAAAACAGGACAAAGATATGAATTATGTAGTATATATAGGGATAATCTATCAAATGGTAATTGTAATCTGTAATATATATTAAAACTGCTAATGTGGTCGTGAAGTCGAGATAATTACACAAAATTCTTATGCACTTGGTGAGCATCGGCCGCAGACTACTCACTATGCTATGTGACGTGACTTTGCGATAAGCTGGCCGACAAGGTTATGCAGTACTAGGAAGTACGTCCGGAGAGCCAGCCAGAGGTGCACCTCTGTTTTTCGCTCAATGGCTCGCAGAGGTCAGAAAGAAGCAACTAGCTAGGACGGACTCGCTACTCCACTCAAATCTCAGTGGGGACGGTAAGCTAGATCGACCATGTAGATTACTGAGCGAGTGGTCCAATGCTGAAAAAATGGCCTTGAAATACAAAAAAATTGATTTAAATAAAAATCGTTATCAATAGCTGAGCAATGTGGATGACCAGAAGTATACAGGTAAAAAAATTTAAGGGAAATAACAATCGATCTTCGAGCAATAATAAATAAACGCTACTAGATACTAAATTTATATACGTATTCACTGCATAATTACTAACCAAGGAATAGCGCTTATTTAGTTGCTACCAAATAATACATTTATTCCGGCGCGATAATATAAGTTAGTAAGGTCAATGAAATATTGGTATATTTCAGGCCGAAGATGGGTGTTAGCCAAGAGCAGAGTTGCGCTCTTTGATCCTGAAAAAGCCGCTCACTAACGGATCGCAGCTAAGTGTTACAGAATCTTTAAATGGTGGTAGAAGCGCAAATGGAGGAGCACAGTTTCCGACACGCGCTAACTCATATTCTTAATATCTATAAAAAAGTAACGGAGGATTGAAGCTATACTCAAAGGATAGACGGCAGCTGATCAAATATCCTGCGCACGTCCTTTGCTATGTGCGCCCTGAATGTAGAATAAATGTATACAACATTGCATAAACAAAATCAGATATAAAGGCATTATATCTATCTACAGCACTTAAAAGTTGAAGACACTGTAACGAAAAAGCGTGGTCGACAACATGTAATCATCTAAAAAACTAGTTC
This sequence comes from Trachelipus rathkii, assembly GCA_015478945.1. NCBI lineage: Eukaryota > Metazoa > Arthropoda > Malacostraca > Isopoda > Trachelipodidae > Trachelipus > Trachelipus rathkii. Next base: position 6,108 of record JABUQX010041962.1, read on the forward strand.
ATATAACAATAAATAACAATATTATTAATGAGTTAGGAAATATTAATGTTCAAAATAATCAATAGTACGTATACTGATAAATCTAAAATCTAGCAAGAGACAGGGAATCAACTACCAGCCTAATGATGTTGGTAAAGATGAATTGTTATTGTTGAACAAAATTAATTTCTTTTTTTGCGAATTTAAAATAAATTACTTCATCTACTATATTAATCAATATTATATAAACAATATCTACTAGTCGAGATAAAACCCAGTGCAGATAGAGTTGATAACGTAAATATTACTATTTAGCGATCAAGTCTTATAAAAAATATTAAAGATGAATTGCTGCCAGATTTATGAGGCAATCAACAACCACTAAAAACTCACTACCTCTATATATAGCATTACATTAGTAAAATATCTCTCTCTAAACAAACAAATAGAGTTAAAACAGAAATCCACATTGAGATCAATATTGGAATATATGGATACTGAGAGATATATATTATAGAAATGCAATTGAATGTACGATATAAAAATAGAGAAAGCTTGTGGAGTGGACCAATATCTACAGTTGATATAAGCCAAGTGGTAATGAGTTGGAAGTTTCCATGAAATTGATAGTACGTAACTAGCAAACAAAAGTGCAACATCTTAAAAATGCAATGCCTATATATTATAGTAAAAGAGCGAGTTGAGTGACAGATTTATAGTTCGACGCATTGGAATATAGGTCCTAAGAAGATGCAGTAACACGGGGTGAGAGAAGTTGGCAATTCTAGGCATGGTCGACTAATCTGTTGCCGAAGCGAAACAGAGATCGAGCAAACTACATTTTGTGCGAGCACAGCAAATTTTGCAGCGAGTCTCATCTCCTTGCAATCATTTGACATATGATTTTATTTAAGAGTATAATTAGTAATGACCCTGTTCGTTAAGAGACTGGTTAGCTACAAATTACTAAGTGTATTGAGTCGGAAGAAAAGGCTGTAGACACAAACAAGCTGAACGCGGAGTGGACAACAAATATCCTAAAAAGACCCTGTACAAAATTCGCAACCGCACAGCCACGACGCCATCACCTTTGAATTTGTTTGCTCAAATGTGTTATTGTTTTTTTTATTTTAAGTACAAGTTATGCATTGTTTAGTAAAGTCTCAAATTTTCTACTTGAATAAGCCTGTCACGCCAAGCATCGCTTCCCATTGAATTGTTTTGCTCAACTTGTTTTGTTATTGAAGTACAAGTAGTGTTGTAAAGTAAAATCGTCTTTTCGTGTTACTGCTCGTGCTCTTCACAATTTTTCTTTTATTACCTCTATACAATATCTACATTGTCATATGATATCCTCTCACACTATTTTTATAGTTTATATATTTATATGACAATACATTTCAATCTTTTTTATATAATTTCACTTAGGTGTTGTGAGAAGAGAAACCTTTACACCCATTACCATACACGTATGTGATTATTATATTTCTATACACTAGATCTTCTTTCATGAAAGAAACCTAGATAGGTTTACTCTTCTTTTATGAAGAAATAGTACGGGTTAGTGTTTAATCAAAAGACGTTATTATCCTGAAATACATGAATGCTTACTAACTGTAATTTCATATTTACTCATTGTTGTGCAAAAAAAATTTAATTTCTTAAATACCTTTACTATTAGTCAACATTAGTAATGAAGCTCATCGTTACATAAACCTATTGAAAATTTGTATAAGAAATATGTGTATATTGTATTGAGTCTCAAAACGTCTCGACGATCAACACGGTTGCGCCGCAAGCACGTGCACTGTGAGCACTGCAGCGCAGCCGTTGCATTTCCTCTTTAATTAATTTTCTCGATACTAACACGCCACGAGAACAGCGCGCGTGCGCTACCGATCAGTGTATCCATCCACATAAATACACCAGTCAGCTATAACGCACCGCGTGCTATAACAGACTCGCATAGAACCGCGCATTAATTATTTCCAACCATTACGTCGTTCGCGTCGATATATAAGCCCTAAATATACAGTTATACTGTCCGATATGTAACCGTACCACTATATCACACGCCCTCATACTTGCACTAAATCTTAAGTACACTCTTACACATTCCCAATGGATTATGCACCAGTCCACTTCCATCCTTCACAACTTCCTATTGATATATTTTCTTTTCACAGTGAGAAATTAAGGGAATAATTTTTAATATAAATAATGTATCCAGGGTAGATCCTTGGGGTACACACCAGTAATAATACTGTACTATTCTTGCGTCACAGTACTCTATATATGTACGAACTTATACATTTAAACAAAAACCCTTGTGCGCATAGTGCCCTCATAAATGGCATTAGCCTCTCCACCTGTACGTACACAAGCATGAACGTTTTTATCTGCTTTCTAGAGCTTTAAATAGCTATACCGCTATCTACCACTTTAGTCTAGAGCGCAAATCGCACGCGCGCTATATCAAGGTTGAGCACCTCCAATTTCCTCACACTGACACAGCTATCAGACGCTTTGTTTGTTCTATATCACGCGACTTATTTTCAATTGTGACCCTTATAGAAACTATTAGAAGTTAACGCTTTATACTACTTATGTGCTTTATTTTCAAGTCAACACGGACAAACAGAAACAACTATTTCATAGGTAGAAGAAGAAATAAACTATTGCTTCATACAAAGTTTTTAAGATTAATTATATATACTATATTTATTACTAATAATTAGAAACTATATATATACCTAAATTAATATACTCTTAACAATAATTTTTATATTATTTTATACTATTAAAATATACTAATTCTTTTACAACAAGAGTTACTTAATAAACTTATAGAAAAAACTGATAAATATACACTGCACCTAATTAATATCTGACGATAGGCCTATAGTACGGTTTCGCGTCTAGGTACGTGACTACGATTTTGCTGTTCTACTCAAAACTTAACATGTGATCATCTTTGGAAGAGTTGAGCTCATTACCTCTCTACGATCTATTTTTATATCTAGAGGTGTGAGCTCTTTCCAGAATGGAAGTTCTAACTCATTATCTGGGGGTTTAAGACACCTACTAATTAACAATTCAGATATTGTATACATCCATATATGGTAAACATTGAGTAATAATAAAGGTATTAATAGTATAATATATTATAATAAACATATATATTATCAACATATCTAAATATAATATAAAATAGTATATATAAATTATTATGTACACACTACACATTTCAAGGGTTGCATTTATGAAGGATTTCATAAATTTAAACGCATCAATAGTTTAATAACCAATAATATATATCAATACTTACATTATTATATCATTTAACACACTTAGATATAATATATATATATACGTTTTCTATCCTCCTCATTCCATTCCGATAGGCACATATGTAAACAGTTCCCTCTCCGATATCATAGTATTATTATATTATTACAGATTCTGAGTACTAAGCGGTGACATTAAAAGATATATATCTATAATTCTTTGCCATTATGTTTATTTACATAAGTAAGATTAAGATATGACTAATATTCATGCACAATTGCTATAGAACTTAAAGTAGTAAATCTATATTTACATAATATATATATATATTATATGTAATTATAATAGTTGTATTCAGTCCTCATTATCAACGATACCAGGTTCAGATAACGATGAGTATGCCAGGCTATAGATCAAAATAAGATCTACTTTTCCTAGGCTATACATGATGAAAAAGCAAGTGTAGTATAGTGATCAGTTACTATTCTAATCACAATAATTAATCCTTTAACGAATTCTTCATTAGTCAGATTCAAAAACCTTACCTAAATCGTACACATCTGAATCTATATATTTATAATATACTCCTCAATCCTGAATAATAACTAGAATTCACACAATACGAGATACGTATCTCACAATATCTGAGTCTCATCCTGCTCTTGAGTTGTATTCCTCTGGCTCCATATCCCTCGATAACATTTGGCATTACATGATATCATAAGTAAGTGATTATTTTCTCTCCGAAAATAATCGATATCCTGCTATTGAATGTATTTAGTGGTCTGTTTGTACTATTGAGGTCTCTTTATCATCTGGCATTATCCAACTGTTTTTCGTTCCATGTTAGAAACAGGGTTTGCGTTCTTAGCAAATATCTTCATTTCCATACAACACATATCTGATAGGGCCTTACTACATAGACACAATAGTAAACTTCTCGTGACACGAGATGCTGAGTTAAAACACGTTTTAGAGTGATTATATAGATGTAGGTAATCTTCAATTGTGTAAAGTATATTGGCACCTGAGCCCATCGCTGAAACATATTGACGCGATACTGTGAAGTTGTTTTTATATAACATATTGCCTATGATATTCCCAACACTTAATTTTCTCTATAGTGTCCATCCAGTAATCGGTACCCATATTATTTCATACTTGGTATAATGTAATTATAATCTGAACCGAGTGATCGATTAATGTAATCGTTGTCACCTATCTTAGTGTCTTAGCGATATAGTCTTTATATCGTCGCTCTTATTCTGGATATATCCCACGTATAGGCACAACATGTTCTAGTCAGGAAAAATTAGCATAAACTAACATTTTTTGCGGAAGACAGTAGCGAGAGATATAGATCACTGTGGTAGTTTAGATAAGGCCAATGCCTAGACGACAAAAAAAATCGATCTATTAATTGAGCCTTTATCAACTTGTAGAATTTAAGATTCTACAGAGCGTTTTTAAATAATCATTCCTGTTCAAAACCAGCAACTTTGAATAGATGTTCAACTTAAAATGAAGATAAGAATCCGCCATCCATTGCTAGTCACAATTTACTGTGAGAAAGACACAGTTAGTAAAGCAGTTACCAATAGACCACACATATGCGACAACAGATGAAGCGTAATAAGACTATCTTAAGACTCGATATCACTCATTATGTTCACAACTAAAGGCTTTCGTAACTCAGCACCTTTAAACTCAGACGTCATAAACCATGATTTTCTTGAATACTTTAATCTTTCAGCTTAATACCAAATGTGAATTTCATGACATTGAACTTTTACAGTCTGTATACATTTACCTCTGGATATATAAATATATATTATAATATATATAATAATATATATATTTATATAATATATATATATATATATATATATTAAATAATAATATATATATATAATATTTATATTATATAAATATATATATATATTATAAATGAACCTATTATATTATTTAACCCATATTTCATAGTTGTGATATTCAAAGTGTAAACTATTTAAAAAAATTTTCTTTCCAAATATACTATGAGTCAGCCATTTTATTTCATAATTAAACATTTTTTTTAATTAAAAACATATATTTCTTTACATATTAAATAATTTATTAGAAATCAATAGAGGTGTTACCTAGAACAAAGGGATTAGTAGGTCTTTGTGTTTACTGCTTTAACTCATATGTTTTACCTGTTTACCACCTCAATATTATTAACATTACATACCTAAAGCATAATCAGTAATCAATATGAGGTGTTACATGAGCAACACGGGTTTTAGTATCTTTGTGTTTACTGCTTTACTTGCTTTAAACCTATATCTTTTATACTGCTTTGAACTATATATTATTAACATTACATACCTTAAAGCAGTAAAATCCGTTAATCCTGAGATGTTGACATATAAACAGGGGTCTTCAAATATGCTTTGTTTAACTGCTGTTAACTGCTTTAACCTCAAGTTTACGGCTTTTAACTCATATATTATTAACATTACCTACCTTAAAGAGTAAATCAGTAAATCAATAGAAGTGTGTACATAGCAACAAAGGGTGTAGGTATGCTTTTGTTTTAAACTGGTTACTGCTTCTACGTCCATATGTTTATGCTTTAACTCATATATATTAACTTACTACCTTAAAGCAGTAAAGTTCAGTAAATCAATGAGAATGTTGTACAGTACCAACCGGATTAGTCATTCTTTTGTTTTACTGCTTTACTGCTTTAAACTCATATTTTTTACTGCTTCGCTTTAACTCATATGTCTTACTGCTTTAACAACTCAAATGCTTTACTGCTTTACTCATATATTTATTAACATTAGTGTTTTATTTTTTGTTTTCATACTTTTCTTTTTTTGATTATTATTTTTATTATTTTTAATTTTATGTTATTTTATTTATCATTTTATTTTTATTATTATTTTTATATTATATCTTATATTGATGTGTCATGTCTACTTTGTTATTTATCATTAACACAGACACACACACACACTTACACACACACACACACCTTACACCCTATAATACACACACATAGACATATTCACCTAACACCTCACACACACACACACATACACACACACACTACAGCTTACACTCCGCCCATAACCCACCCTGTTTAAACATTATTCAGATAAGTTCTTTTTTATAACAATAACGTCATATATATTAAAACATTTTATGTTTTAATTAAATCCTTTATTTTTTTTAAAACGCAAAATTATATAAGTTCTTCAAAGTTTATTAAAACTTCTATAATAATTCCAATCAATTATACTTGAACAAAGAACATATCAATTCAACTGTTATACAGTTGTTGTTTATAATTTAATGTTAGTCCAAGTTTGAAAGGTAATCTGTAGTAAAGTTGTAAAGCAATTTTGAGTGTAGCATATATTTTAAACAACCCTAAGCCAATAAATCAGTAAATCATAAGGTCAAGCCCCTAGCATCCCCTACACCTGAAGTATGCCCACGTTTTGTGTTCTATGACTTACTTTTGCTTTACATCATCTTTATCATGTAATAATATAAAATACACAAACGAGTTGTTTATGAATTACATAACATGGTTTTGTCAAAATCATTCGAATTATTAAAAATAACAATTATTTCACTTCCATTTATATTATTCGCTCAATGTTAACTAACAATATTTCAAAGTTTTTAAAATCAAATTTGGATTTTCTTTAGTATTATCTTATATGTTTTTGCCAAGCCAACTCGAAAAACACAACAACGCGCATACTTACAGATACGAAACTGACCTCTTCCTGTAAATTGTGTTGAAATAAACTACTTTAGGCCTAACTTAGAAAACCTTTTTGTACCACGCGGCGATTCTAGGCCTATACCAGGGCTAAAATAATATTTCAAACTGACCTTCTTTTGTAAAATGTGGTGAAATACCTACGTTAGGCCTAAATTTAGATAAGCCTTTTGACCCGGCCTGATTTAAGCTAATTACCAGTCAAAAAGGTCATCCGACGTATAGATCACAATCAATGTTAATATTATTTTTGATAACTTATTTCAAACTGAACCATGCTGGATACGTAAGTATCATAAGCAGTAATGCAAGGAAATGCTCATTCTTGTGATTGGATGAGTAATCCTTACTCTATAGTACCGCGCATGTGAATTGGTACGGAATTATTTATCGCTTTTTGTTTAAGGTATGTACAAACATGTTTTTTCATATCCAGTGATTGGATGAAAATTACTTAGTTCTTTAAACTTGTATTTGAGCCAGTATGTGTGTGTTATTATCTTTTAGACCGCAACAAACCCTCCCCCATTTTTTTTAATACAAAAAAATAACATTGGTTTCCCCCCCCCCCCGTTTAAAGCTGTTGTAAGCGGTCAAGTTCATGAAGTGGCGTTGTATAAAATGTTTTATTTTTACTGTGTATATCATATTTATAATAATTACTTAACATTAAGGAATAATTATTAATTTCACTAGAAATAGATAATAATTAATTCACTTAGAATTTATGTAAGCATGTCACGTGAAGCAAAACGCAAGAGCGCCGCAAGCGCGACCCGGTGCGAAACAGCCGCATGAAGCGTAATATTACTACACGGTCGCGAAAATATGGGCGTTTTATTTCAAAGTGTGGTAGGGCCCACATCCTAGAGCATGATATCTTTGGACACCGTCCCATCGTATTGTAAATACTTAAGTTTGTGTACGGTATCAAGGTTAATATTGACGAATTATTATAACTATTTCAACGCGCATTAGTTTTTTAAATTCCTGGTATACTTCATGTTTAATTACAAACAAGTGAAATTTCCCTCAATGGCCGGGAATGCATACAATCAGCGTGATATAAAGAGGTATGAACTTACATACTTCGATGTAAATTTTGAAGTATAATAATATGAATACAATACTCGGAAATCATAACAGAGAAATTACGGTTCATTCTACAAGGAGGGAAGTTATGATGCATGTACACGCATGCTGTGTATTTAACTAATACACGTAAAAATATAGTTAATTATGTACTCCCTCCATTCAAAGACAAATAAGGTCCTTATTAAGTTGGAATAACTACGAGAAAGAATAAACTTCTCTAAATACGAAGATAATTCCCTCCTACAACCATTGTGGGATGAGGTTCTTAATACAATTTGTTGTTTATGTTCGCGAAAAGAATGCATATTTTGTCCTCAGGTAAGACGGTTGGACAATCTAAAGAGAGAAATAGAGAATATTTATTCACTTGGATGAGTTTGTGGAGTTTTTAAAAGTTAAAAGTGACTCACCCGGAAATCATATTCAGGTCAGTCAGAACGGTAACGGAAATATGAGGTTAAGAGACAACTCTAGATGCAAAATGAAAAGTCCAGTCGTCGGCATAGAAGAACAGCTTAAAAGGTCGTTAACAAATAGTAGAAAGAGGGTAGAAAAGATAGAATAAAAGAGGGTAGGAGATAGAATAAAAGAGGGTAGAAGATAGAATAAAACCAAAAACAAAACATTTTCGACAGTGAGGGAACAGTTGCTCCATCGACAGCTGCCGATATTAAATGATTTGTGGCAGAGTGAAGCTACTGTATAAGGAAATAATTAAAATTAAGAGGAAAAATTATTGGCAGACCAAGCAATAAGAGGTAGAGATGACTATATGTGAAATACATCAGTACTAGTAGTACTAGTAGTAACAAACCAATAGTGTTCAATAATTGGTTATATCGATCCGGGATATGTGTTTGGGTTTCCCAATTAATTGTTCCAAATGATTAAGAATTTAGAATGACAAATTTCTCACATAGATCAGTATTAAAGAACCGCAACCATTCGGCATGGGGTATTTTGAAATTCCATTAATTAATAGAGAAGATATTCAACATTTGATGAGAAGGTGTAACAATCTTTTGAAAAGTATTAAATATTTAGAAAAACTGAAAATCTGCTTAATTTGGGAACTCTAGCAGAAGCCTATATATGTTGTTGTTAAAGTCAGGTTTTAAAATTAAGAAAAAAAGCGTATTTTAGAAGTTTAAATTTTTAATTTTTAAAACAGGTTTTTCCAACTAATGAAATATTTGGTATATAAAAACAAAATATTGAAATTTCATTAAAAAAACGTTAATTTAAGACACCTAAAACATTAATAAATTCTCTTTTCTTGCTTTTTAAAATTGCCTTTTCAATGCAACACATATTATTTTTTCAAATGCTGAAGGTAGAAAATACCGTTTAATAAAAACTCAATTTAAGAATTATCCAAATAAATTCAAATGTTGTAATTTAGGAAAAAATCGTTACCTTTTAAGAGTTCTAAATTGTATTTAAAATATTTAAGAAAAAGCGTAATATTTTTTATAATACTTTACTAATTTAAATTTTGAAAACAGGGTTTTGACAAGTTAATTAATTATTTTGTATAAAAAACAAATATTTTTAAATTTTCATTATTAAAAAACCGGTCAAATTTAAGACACCTAAAAACTATTTATAAATTTACTTTTCTGCTTGCTTTTTTGAAATTTGCATTTATTGTTAACCCATTATTTTGCAAATGCTGGAAAATCCCGTTAAAAAAACCAATTTAAAATTACTAAATAATAATTTCAAATCAAATGATGAAATTTAGGGAAAATCGTTCTACTTTTAAGAGTTCTTAAATTTGTACTATCGTGGTAAAATTTTTTTTAAGGAAAAAAGCCCGTTAATTATTTTAGAGGTTAAAATTTTTTTATTTAAAACAGGTTTCAACAACTAATTAAATATATATAAACAAATATAAAAAAACAAATATTTGGAAATTTCATTTAAAAAACGGTCATTTAAGACACCTCTAAAAACTATAATAAAATTCACTTTTCTTGCTTTTTGAAATAGCCATTTCAATTGAAACACATATTTTTTCACAATGCTTGAAAATACCTTTAAAAAACTCAATTTTTTAGAGATTTAACAAATAATTTCAAATGTACCAATTTAGAAAAACTCGTCCACTTTTTAAGAGTTCCTAAAATTCTGTCAAATGGTGAAAATTTTAAGAAGCGAAAAAAAGCGTAATTTGTAGAATTTTTTAAAAATATCTTTTTTTACCTAAAACAGGTTTTTTCACACACTAATGAATATATTTGGTTATATTAAAAACAATATATGAAATTTCATTTAAAAAAACGCAATTTAAAACACCTAAAAACTAATTAATAAATTCACTTTTCCTCGCTTTTTTGAAATTGCTTTTCAATGAACACATTTATTTTTTCCAAATGCCTGAAAATACTGCTTTAAAAACTCCAATTTTAAGAGATTTTTAACAAATTAATTTCAATGTTGTTTGAAATTTAGGGGGGAAAAATCGTAACTCTTTAAGAGTTCTAAATTTGTAGGGTGATGAAAATTAAGAAAGAAAAAAGTTTATTATTAGAAAGTGGTTTAAAATTTTTTAATTTAAAACAGGGTTTCCCACAACTTTAATGGGAAATTTTGGTAATATATAAAAACAAATATTTGAAATTCCATTTTTAAAAAACGTCCAATTTAAGGACACCCTAAAACTTATAATAAATTCGCTTTTTTGCTTTTTGAATTTGTATTACAATGAAACACATTATTTTTTCAAATGCTGGAAAATACCGTTAAAACTTATTTTAAGTTTTTAACAAATAATTTCAAAATGTTGACATTTTTGAAAAAATCGTACTTTTAAGAGTTCTAAATTTTTGTAATGGTTAAAATTTAAGAAAAAGCGTAATAGAAGTAAAATTTTTATTAAAAACATGTGGTTATTTGTTTTTCACAACTAATGAAATGATTGGGATTATATAAAAACAATATTGAAAATTATTTTTTTTTCATTAAAAAACATGTTTTTTTGTCAATTAAAGAAACCTAAAACTATTAATTAACATTCGCGTTTGCTGCCTTTTGAAATTGCACATTTCAATGAAAAATACGTTATCTCTTTTCAAATGATATAAGAACCCAGTATAAATAAGCTCAATTTTTAAGAGATTAACCAAATAATTTCAAATGTTAAATTTAGGAGAGAAAAATCGTTACTTTTAAGAGTGTCTAAATTTGTAATGTGAAAATTTTAAGAAAAAGTGTGTAATTTAGCAAGTTAAAAAACTTTCCTTTATTAAAACCCAGGTTTTCACAACTAATGAAATATTTTGTAAATATAAAAACAAATATTTGAAATTTCATTTAAAAAAACACCGTCAATTTAAGCACCTAAAACTGTTAAATAAATTCACTTTTTCTGACTTTTGAAATAGGCATTTTTCCAAATGAAACCATTATTTTTTTTTTTCAAATGCTGAATATACCTGTTTTAAAAACCTCAATTTTCAGTAGTAAGATATAATTTCAAATAATCAGTACAAATTCCGTTATCAATCTGTCTTTTTACTTTAAGAATTTCTAAATTTGTGTAGATGTGAAAATTTCAAAGAGAAGAAAAAGAGTGAAATACAAATTTTTAGAAGTAAATTTTGTTATTAAAAGTTTTCTGGAATGTAATAATTGGGAATCATAAAAACCACATATTAAAAACATTAAAAAACGTCAATTTAAGACAAAACCTAAACAGCTTAATAAATTCTCTTTCTGCCTTTTTGAAAATCGTGCTTTCAATGAAACACATTATTTTTTTTCAAATGCTGAAAAAATACCGTTAAAAACTTCATATTTTAAGATTTTACCAAATAATTTCAAATGTTTGAAATTAGGAAAAATCGTACTTTAAGAGTTCGAAATTCGTAATGTGATAAATGTGTATATTCAACAATGAAATTTGAGAAGTAAAATATTTTTAATTAAAACAGGGTTTCACAACTTATGAAATTGGATATTAAAACGAGAACCATATTGTAATTAATGAAAAGAAAACGTCAATTTAATGACGCACGTAAAACAATTATAAATTTTTCTGGGAACTGCTTTATTTAAAATTTGCATTTCAAATACATAATTTATTTTTTTCAATGCTGAAAAACGCGTTAAACAAACTCAATTTAAGAGATTTACCAAATCATAATTTTCAAAAAAATGTCGATTCTGAAATTTAGAAAAAATCGGTCACTTTTTAACGATTACTAGAACTATCCGATGTGTCAATTGAATGACTATCTGAAGATAAGGCGTATCTTTTAAAGTTATAATTAACATATCTAACTTTATTAGATAAGGTTTTTCAACAAACTAGAATCAAAAAAAGGTATAATTTACCGGATATATAAAAACAAACGTTATTTGAAATCTTCATTAAAAAAAAAACCGTCAATTTAAGACACCTAAAGCTTATTTTATATAAAATCGGCTTCTTCTGATTTTTGACATTGCATCTTCATGAAAACCACAATTATTTTTTTTCAAATGCTGAAATAAAATAGCGTTACTGAAAATCTCAATTTTTAAGATTTAACAAATAATTCAAATGTTGTGAAATTTAGAAAAAAAAAAATCTTTAACTTTTAAGAGTTCTAAATTACTGAAATGTGAAATTTTTTAAAGGACAAAAAAGCGTGAATTTTAGAAGTTTAAAATTTTTTATAAATTTTTGAAAAATTGAATGAGGTTTTCACAACTAATGAAAGAAATATTTGGTTATAAAAACAAATATTGAGAAATTTCATTTAAAAAACGTCAATGTTAAGACAATCTAAATAAATTATATAAAATTCATTTTTTCAGCTCCTTTTTTGACAAATCTACAGTAACATTATTCAATGAAACAGTATTATTTCGGCGTATTCCAAAAATGCCTGGCTACTCGAAACAATTACCGTTTTATAAAAACTCTCCAATTTTAAGAATTACCAAAATAATTTCAAATGTTGGGAAAAATTTCAAATATCGGTACTTACTTTTAAGAGTTTCTAAATTGTAACTGTGGGAAAATTTTAAGAGAAACACGAGAAAAAGCGTAATTTAGACAGTGTTTTAAAAATTTTTTATTTTAATTATTAAAACAGGTTTTCCACAACTACAAATGAGAAATTGGGTATAATTATTAAAAACACAACCTATTTTGAGAATTTCCCACTTAAAAAACGCGTCAAATTTAATACACCCTTAAAACTATTAATAAATTCGATTTTTTTTTTTTGAAATTGCATTTCAATGAAACACATTATATTTTCAAATGCTGAAAATCCCGTTAAAAAACTCAATTTTAAGAATTACCAAATAATTTCAAATGTTGAAATTTAGAAAATCGTACTTTTAAGGAGTTCTAAACAATTTTGTTGAATAATTTTAAGAAAAAGCCGTAATTTTAGAAGTTAAAATTTTTTATTTAACAACAGGTTTTCACAACTATGAAATATTGGTATATAAAAGAAACAAATATTGAAATTTCATATAAAAAAACGTCACATTTTAAGACAAACCTAAAAACTATTCAATAAAATTCCTTTTTTGTTCTGCGCTTTTTTGAAAATAGGCATTCAATGAAACACATTATTTTTTTCAAATGCTGAAATACCGTTAAAAAAACTCAATTTTAAGATTTACCAAAATAATTTCAAATGTTGAAATTTAGGAAAAAATCGTACTTTTTTTAAGAATCTTTCTAAAGTTGTAATGTGAAAATTTAGGGAAAAACATTTTTGTTAATTTAGAAGTTAAAATGTTTTTATTAAAACAGTTAGTGTACAAAACTAATGAAATATTTGGATATAAAAACAATATTGAAAATTTCATTAAAAAACGTTCACAGTTTAAGACACCTAAAAACTATTAATAATTCATTTTTTTTCAGGCTTTTTTGAAATTGAGTTTCAATGAAACACATTATTTTTTTTTTCAAATGCTGAAAATACCGTTAAAAACTCAATTTTAAGATTACCAAAATAATTTTTTCAAATGTTGAAATTTATGAAAAATCGTACTTTAAGAGTCCTAAATTTGTAATGTTAAAAATTTAAGAAAAAGCGAGCGTAATTTTTAGAAGTTAAATTTTTAATTATTTTAAAAACAGGTTTTTCACAACTAATGAAAATTTGGTATATAAAAACAATATTTGAAATTTCATTTAAAAAACGTTTAAATATTTAAGACACCTAAAACTATTAATAAATCGCTTTTTGCTTTTTAAAATTGCATTTCAATGAAAAACCTTAACATTATTTTTTCAATGGCTGAAAATCCCGCTGTTAAAAAACCAATCTTTAAGACATTACCAAATAATTCAAATTGTTGAAATTTAGGAAAAATCGTACTTTACAGAGGAGTCTTAAATTTTTAATGTGAAAATTTAAGAAAAAAATGGCGTAATTTTAGAATTTTTAAAATTTATTTAATTATTTATTTTAAAACAGGTTTCAACAACTAATGAAATATTGGTTATTATTATAAAAAACAAAATAATTGAAAGTTTTCTAAAAAAGTTCAATTTAAGACACCTAAAACTCATAATAAATTACTTTTCTGCTTTTGGAAATAGCATTTCAATGAAACAACATTATTTTTTCAATGCTGAAAAATACGCTTAAAAACTCAATTTTAAGGATTACACCAAATAATTTCAATTGTTGAAAATTTAGGAAAAAATCGTACTTTAAAGAGTTCTAAATTTGTATAATGTGAAAATTTAAGAAAGAGTGTAAAAAATTTTCTAGAAAGTTTAAAACAGTTTTATTAAAACAGGTTTACAACTAATGAAACATTTTGGTATATATAAAAACAAATATTGAAATTTCATTTAAAAAACATTCAATTTAATCATACAAAACCAATTAATAAATTCTCTTTTCTGCTTTTTTTTTTGATTGAAATTGCTTTCAATGCAACACATTATTTTTTTCAAATACTGAAAATACCCCGTTAAAAACCCAATTTTAAGAATTTCCAAATTATTTCTCAAATGTTGAAATTTATGGAAAAATCGTACTCTTTAAGAGTTCTAAATTTCTAATGTGAAAATTTAAGCAAAAGCGTTATTTTAATTTTTAGAAGTTAAATTTTTTTTTTATTAAAAAACAGCCTAAATATTCATTAAAAAATTTGGTTATATAAAAACAAAAATTTTTGAAATTTTCATTAAAAAACGTCAATTTAAGACATCGAAAACTATTAATAAATTCATTTCTCAGCTTTTTGAAATGCATTTCAATGAAACACATTATTTTTTCAAATGGCGAATGCTAAAAATACCGTAAAAACTCAATTTTAAGATTTACAAATAATTTCAAATGTTGAATTTAGGGAAAAAACGTACTTTAAGAGCTTCTAAATTCGTAATGTGTTGGAAAATTTTTTTAAAAGTTGTATTCGGTTTATATTTACAAGTAAAATTTATGTATTTTTTTTAAACAGTTTTCTAAACATTTGTAATGAAATATTTTGGTAATATTTTGTAACTGTTTCATTGAAATTCAATTTTTAAAAAAACGTCAGTTTAAGACACGTTTAAAAACAATTAAGTAAATTATCTTCTTTTCTGCTTTGAAAATTGCATTTCAAATAAAACACATTATTTTTCAAATGCCGAAAAAAAAATTATTAAAATTAATTTAATATAAAGAAATGTATTTTCAAAGTTGTGAAATTTAGGAAAAAAAATCGTACTTTTAAGAGTTTTCTAAAAATTTGTAATTGTTGAAAATTTAAGTAAAAAAAAGCGTCAATTTTAGAATTATATTTTTGATTAAAACAGGTTTTTACAACTAATGAAATTATTTGGGTTATAATAAAAACAAATATTTAAAAACTTTTTCATAAAAAACGTCAATTTAGACAACCTAAAGACTATTAATAAATTCGCTTTTGTCAATTTTTTGAAATTGCATTTCAATGAAACACATTATTTTTTCAAGAATTGCTGAAAATACCTTTAAAAAAACTCAATTTTTAAGAAATTACCAATAAATTAATTTCAAATGGTTGATCAATTTAGGGAAAAATCCCTACCTTTAAGAGTTCTAAAATTTTTGTAATGGTGAAAATTAAAGCAAAACGTAATTTTAGGAAGTTAAAACTTTGTTACCCTTAAAAAACAGTTTTTCACAACTAATGAAAAAATATTTTTATATAAAAACAAATATTTTGAAATTTCATTTAAAAAAAACCGCGTCAATTTAAGACACGGAAAACAATTAATAAGTTCTCCTTTTTCTGCTATTTTAAATAGCCGCATTTCAATGAAATCACATTATTTCGTTTCCAAATGCTGAAGAAAATACGCGTTAAAAACTCAATTTTTAAAATTTACCACAAAATTTCAAATGTTGAAACTTTCAGGGAAAAAATCGTTACTTATTACCACGAGTTCCAACCATTTAACCTAACCTCCTGTGAACAAATTTAAGAAACAAGCGTATAATTTTAGAAGTTAAAAATTTTTTTCTCAATTAAAACAATCAGCTTTTCCAACTAATGATTTGCGGTTATATAAAAAACAAATATTGAACTTTCATTTAAAAAAACGCAACTTCCTAACGACACCCTAAACAATTAATAAATTCCTTTCTGCTTTTTAAATTGCATTTCAATGAAAAATGTTTTTCTTTACCAAGTTCCATAAACAAGAATGTTTAATAACCAATAATTCAAGCTGTAAAGCAAATCCAAATTCTCAAAATGCCTCCTGACCTACAGATTTCCACGACAAAATCGTCATACTTTAAGAGTTCTAAATTTCTGATGTGAGAAAGTGTTTGCTAAAGAGTTAGTTACTACGTTGGCACAACTAAATAATTATGTAAAGCAATTTTTCAAAAAATAATAGAACAATTGGTATATAGAAACGGTTAGCGAACTTTGATTTTATAATATTTAAAGTAAATTCCATAAAAAATTAATAAATTCTCTTTTTCTGCTTTTTGAAATATTGCATTTCGATGAAACACATATTATTTTTTTCAAATTGCTGAACAAATACTCCGTTAAAAATAGACACTCACATGTTTAAGATAACCAATAATTCAGAATGCTAACAAGAACCAATTTCGTATTCGACTCTGGAACTATCTTTTTTTCAAACATTTCACAGATCAACAGATATTAATCTTTGAATTTTAAATTTGGTTTGCGGTCAAAACATGGCAATAACCACTACCATAAGGGTTTGCATGACGGTTTACGAACAATATTGAAATTTCATTAAAAACGTCAAATTTAAGACACCTTTAAACACTATTAATAATTCATTTCACTTTTCTGCTTTTTGAACTAGCATTTCAATGAAACACGAGTATTAATTTTTTCAAATGCTGTTGAGGGAAATAAACGCTGAAAATACGTTAAAAACTCAATTTTAAGATTTACCAAATAAATTTCAAAATGTCTGAAATTTTATGAAAAATCTATTTAAGAGTCCTAAAATTTGAATCGTGAAAATTTAAAGAAAAAGCGATAAATTTTTTACATTCTTTTAAAATTCTTTTTTTTAAAAACCAGGTTTCACAACTAATGAAATTTTTGGTATATATAAACAAATATTGAAATTTCATTTTAAAACGTCATTGAAATTTCAATTTAAGACACCTAAAAAGATTAATAAATAAATTCTCTTTTCTGCTTTTTTTGAAATTGCCATTTCAATGGAATGAAACAATTATTTTTTCAAATGCTGAAAAAATCACGTAAAAAACTCAATTTTAAGAATTACCAAATAATTTCAACTATGTTGAAATTTAGAAAAATTCGTACTTTTAAGAGTATTGAAAAGCCTAATGTTTGAAAAAATTTAAGAAAAAGAGTAATTTTTAGAAGTTAAAATTATTTATTAAAACCAGGTTTTCACACTAATGAAATATTTTGTTATATAAAAAACAAATATTTGAAATTTCATTTTATTTATTAAAAAACGATCATTTAACACGCTTCAATGGAGTTAATAAATTCTCCTTCTGCTTTTTGAAATTGCTTTTCAACTGCAACACATATTTTTTTTCAAATGCTGAAAATTACGCGCTTTTTAAAAACTCAATTTTAAGAATTTCTAAATAATTTCAAATTTGTTAAAAAATTTTGAAAAATCGTACTTTTTAAGAGTTCTAAAATTTGTAATGTTAAAATTTTAGCAAAAGCGAGTAATTTTAGAAGTTAAATTTTTTTTAATTAAAACAGGTTTTCAAAACTAATGAAATATTTAGTATATAAAAACAAATATTGAAATTTCATTAAAAAAACGTCAATTTAAGACATCTAAAAACTATAATATTAAAATTCCACTTTTTCAGGCCTTTTTGTTGAAATTGCATTTTCTAATGAAACACATTATTTTTTCAAATGCTGAAAAATACCGTTTAAAAAACCAATATTTAGATTACCAAAAATAATTTTCATGAATGGTTTGAAATTTTAGAAAAATTCGTACGTCTTTAAGAGTTCTAAATTTGTAATGTGAAAATTTAAGAAAAAGCGTAATTTTAGAAGTTAAATTTTTTTATTAAAACAGGTTTTCACAACTATTGAAATATTTGGTATATAAAAACAAATATTGAAATTTCATTATGTAAGCATCAATTTAAAGACACCTAAAACAATTTAATAAATTCTCTTTTCTGCGTTTTTTAAAAATTTGCATTTTTAAAATAAAACACATTATTTTTTTCAAATGCCTCTCTTGCTTTTTTCAAAAAAAACCTCAATTTTAAGATTTTAACAAATTATAATTTCATATGTTGAAAGAAAATTGTAGGAGAAAAATCTTACCTTAAGAGTTCTAAATTTGTAATGTTGAAATTAAGAAAAAGCGTAATTTTTACAAAAAAAAAATTTTTTTATTTAAAACAAAAGATTTTTCGCAACGATTCAAAAATGTGGTATATAAAAAAATATTAAAATTTCATTAAAAACGTCAATTTAAGACACCTAAAATATTAATAAATAATTTCGCTTCTTTTTTTTTTTTTTGAAAATTGCATTTTCAATAGAAACACCATTTATTCTTTCAAATGACTGAAAATTACCGGTTAATAAAACTCAATTTGTTAAAGAAAAGAATACCAAATAATACTTTCAACATGTTTTGCTGGAGAATTTAGGAAAAATCCTACTTTAAAGAGTTCAATAAAAATGTTGAAAAAAATTTAAAGCTTAAATTAATATTTAGAATGGGTTAAAATTGTTATATTAAAACAGGTTTTCCAACTAACAATTGAAATATTAGGTATATAAAACAAAAAATATTGAAATTTCATTTAAAAAAAACGTCAATTTAAGACACGTAATACAAATAATTAATTAAGTTCTCTTTTCTTCTGCTTTTTGAAAAATAGCATTTCAATGAAAACACATTATTTTTGTTCAAATGCTGAAAATACCGTTAAAAACTCAATTTTAAGATTTAACCAAATTAATTTCAAATATTGAAATTTTGGAAAAAAAATTCGTTTATACTTTTAGAGCTTCTAAATTTTTGAATGTGAAAAAACTTTATGATCTGAGAAATGCAATATTTTAGAAGTTTTAAATTTTTTTATTAAAACAAGCTTCCTTCACAAACTAATGAAAACATTTGGGTATGTTATTAAAAACAAAATATTGGAAATTTCATTTAAAAAAACGTCCAAAATTTAAACACCTTAAAACAAAATAAAATTCGCTTTTCTGGCTTTTTGAAATTTGCATTTCAATGCAACACATCTTTTTTTTTCAAATGCTGAAAATACCGTTTTAAAACTCAATTTAAGATTTAACCAAATAATTTCAAAAGTGTTGAAATTTAGGGAAAATCGTACTTTTTAAGAGTTTTTAAATTTGTAATGTGAAAAGATGTAAGAAAAAGAGTAATTATAGAAGTTAAAATTGTTATGAAAGGCTATTGTCATGAGTAATGCAATATTTAGAATGTAAAAAGAAAATATTTTGAAATTGCATTATAAAAAATGTACATTTAAGATGTCTAAAGAAATTAATTATATTCTCTTTTTCTGCTGTTTTTGGTTCAGTCCGGTAAGTGGCATTTTCAATTGAAACACATTATTTTTTCAAATGCTGAAAAAGTACAATTTATAAAAGTGTTTTTAAAGGCTTTGATCTGAGAAATGAAATATTAGTCCAGTTTTGCAAGAAAATCGCGTACTTTTTTTTGGCATTATAGCCTAAGTTGCGAAGTTGTTAGTTTAAATCAATGATTAGCATTTTAGAAACAATTTAAATTACTCTTTGCCAAAAATAGGGTTCACATGTAACGAAATATTTGTTTATATAAAAACAAACAATATTGAAATTTCATTAAAAAACGTCAATTTAAGACACCTAAAACTATTAATAAATTCATTTTTCAGCTTTTTGAAATAGCATTTTTCATAGAAACACAATTATTTGTTCAAATGCCTGATAATGATGGAAATATAATTGTTGGTAACAACAAAATTACAAATAAATTTCAAATTGTTGAAATTTTTACTTATTACATTGGTCAACACAAATTTCGGAACTGGAAAGAGAGTGTGGGGTTCTATATAATATTTTTCAAGATGAATCAGAAAACGTATTATAAAATTGATGATCATGTCACAAAGACAGCTATTGAAAGTACATGAATAAAAAACTCAATTTAAGACACCCTAAAACTAATTATTATAAATTCACTTTGTCTGCTTTTTGAAATTTAGCCATTTTTCCAATGAATTACACACGTTATTTTTTCAAAATGCTTGAAAATACCGTTAAAAACTCAATTTTAAGATTTACCAAATAATATCAAATGTTGAAATTTAGGAAAAATCGTACTTCTAAGAGTTCTAAATTTGTAATGTGAAAATTTAGAAGAAGCGTATTGGTCCGAATTTTAAAATTTTTTACCCTAAAACAGGTTTTCACAACTAAATGAAATTTTCGGTATATAAAAACAAATATTTTTGAAAAAATTTCATTAAAAAACGTCAATTTAACACCTTAAAACTATTTAATAAAATTCACTTGTTCTGGCCTGTTTTTGAAATTGCATTTCAATATGAAACACATAATTTTTCTTCAAATGCTGAAAATACTGGTTTTAAAAACCTCAATTTAAATACTTTCAAACGAAAAAACTGTGACATTTTCCATGTTTGACGCCAAGTCAACCGAGATGATTAAAATTTGTGGTGTGAAAATTGAAGAGCGCTCAATTTCCGGAGGTTCAAGTCCGCAAAAAAACAGGTTTTCACAACTAATGACATCATTTATTTGGTATAAAAAACAAATATTGGAATTCCATCAAAAAAGGTAAATTAAGACACTATAAATGAATGAGTGATTTCTTGATTCAATTTTTTAAAGTAGCCTATTAAAATGGAAACACATTATTTTTTCAAATGCTGAAAAATAATGTTTTAAAACTCAATTTTAATAATTACAAAATAGTTAATCTGGAAACTTCTCGAAATGATGAAAAACTGTAATTCTAACAGTTCTCTAAATTTGTAAATTATAGTATAAGAAAAAAGCGTAATTTTATAAGTTAAAAACATTTTTTTATTTTTTTAAAACAGGTTTTCACAAACTAATGAATTATTTGGTTTATCAATTTAAAACAAATATTGAAAATTTCATTAAAAACGCAATTTTAAAGAAACCTTAAAAACTCATATTATAAGGGTTTTTTTCTTTTTTTTTGAAATTGCATTTTCAATGAAACACATTATTTTTTTTTTCAAAATCGCTGAAAATCCCGTTAAAAAACTCAATTTAGAGAATTACCAAATAATTTTTCAAATGTTTGAAATTTTATGTTGGGAAAAAAATCGTTTTTTTTTTGATGGTGGGTATAAGATATCTCGGTCCAGAGTTGTGAGCTCTTAAGAAAAAGGCCGAAACTTTTTAGAGAAGTTAAAAGCCTTCATTTTTTAATTAAGGCTTTTTCACAACAATTAAATATTGTGGTACTATAAACAAAACAAATGATTTTGGAAATTTCATTAAAAAAAACCTCCCGTCAATTTAAACACCCTACCAACCTATTAA
>JABUQX010041963.1:0-47918 GCA_015478945.1 Trachelipus rathkii
AAACAATGTGACTATTAACTAAGTTAACTACACAGATAATAAGATTGAGAATTCCTTAAGTAGTTTATCTAAATATTATCATGACAGAAGAAGAAGAAGAAGAAGAAAGAAGAAAAGAGAAGAACAAGAGTAGAAGAATGAGAAGAAAGAAAGAAGTAAAGTAATGTAAGACTGTATATTATACAGCGATTTGTGAAAAGATAAAATGAAACACAAAAATGGGATGAAATCTGATATTATTAATCCTAAAATTTAATTTATTTTGCTAATTCGCTGCTAGAAGTTAGCATTCATTCATAGTTCAATATTTTTGCATGAAATATTTACTAACATGTTTAAAGCATACAACCTACCTTTATACAAAGTCTAGCTAATTTATATAATTAAATTAATACTACGTACTAACAGATCTCCAAATATAAATAGGATTGGAAATAAAGCAGAGAAAGACGCTGAGACCTCCTCAGATAATAACTATGGACGAAAAAAATCATTATTGAGAGAGAATAATAAAAAAAGGAGCTAAAATCATGAGCATGTTATTAATAGTATAATAAATCAAATCTCAGATGTCCTGAGAACATTCTCAATTAAATCGCGTGATTTTCTACTTTTATGAACTGTGAACTAATTTTGATCACTTGAAAATCATCCTTGGTTAGCCAATTGATTAATTCATTGATTTATTATGCTATTTTCCTTAAACTTCCCATAACGCTTTGTCGTCCTTTATGCTTAGCAAAATCTTCATGTTTCGTGAGTTCTCATCTCTCTCTCATATACTCCACTCTACTAATCTATCTCTCAAAAAATTAAATCTCCTCATCTATCTCATCATCAATCATACATTCTCTCTCTTCTATCTATCTCTGATTCAATCATGCTCTTTTTTAAAAACAGAATAGAAAATATAATAAAAAAATAAGTTAGTAAATAATAAGATTGAAATATTAGTATTATTAATAGTATTTAATATAATAATCTCAAATAAATATTCATTAATACAATTTTTTATAACAACATATATATATAGATATCAAAGAAATAAGAGAATATATATAAATAAAATGATAATAATATGCTAGAGATATTGTCCTATTACCATAAGAAGGGATTTAATCATTAATAATATTAATATAATAAGTATTTCCTGAGGATTAAGGATGTCAAATACAAAATCAGTGATTAATGGCCTAATCCTCACTATGCCATAATTTTATCCTTTTTATCTGAATTTAATTAACACCAATTAGTTTATATAAAAATATAACTATATATAATTATATATAATAAAAATATATTAGTTAATATAAATTAATTAACTAATAATATATACTGACATATTGTTAATTATTAATGATGATATAAAATATTAATATTAATAATAATCTAGATAATTAATATATTAATAAATAATTAAATAATATAAAAATAATAATATATATATATGATAAATATTAATATAAAATAATTATTAAATATAAAATATATAATTAATAATTAATATATAATAATAGAATAATAATATAAAAGATAATTATAAAAAATTAATAAAAATAATATATATATATATATATATATATTTATCAACGGTGAGTTACTTCTTAAATTATGCAATATAAAAACGAGTTTTTACTCGGTATAAGTACTAATATAATTATTTTTTATTTTTTTATTTTGACAGGAATCTCGCATGAGGGATTCTGAATCTCGAATATCGACTGAACCTGAAACGACGGACACAAAAAATTGATCTTAGATAAGGACTAAGATACTGGAATATATATTATTCATTTCAGGGAATTTTCTAACTCTATCATCTAATTTGGCTCTTTAGCTATGTTATGTATTATGAAAAAAAAATAAAAAAAAGCAAACTACTTAAATAACAGAATAAGTCTATTAAAAAAAAAATCAATTCATCTCATTACTCTCACAGTATGAATGAATATAATTCCTCACAAAAATCCACATTCCTCTCTACTTGCATCTTTCTTCTATTAAACAATTCTCTCATCTACCATCCAAAAAAAAAGTCTCTTACGTGGACCATCTCAAAATAAGTCAATAATCAAAAAATAAAAATCTCAGAAAACAAAAAAAAAGAATAAGAAAAATCACAATAAAATAAAAATCATCAAAAAAAAAGATAAACAAATCATAAGATACTCATAGACAATCTCATCTCATCTTAATTATTTCTATCACAAGGAGGAATACGAATACCACAAGCTCTATGGTATATCCATAAAAATGGGGTAAGAGACGGGATAGAGAACCAATTAAGCCGAACATTCCCCTACGGGATATAATAGGGAAAACAAAATAGAAAAAAAAAATCCGCCTACGTTAATCCTACCGTCGGTATTCTGAGCCACCTATTATATTTTATTTATTATTTAATTTAAATATTATTTTTTTTAAGATAAAATAAAGAACATAATTAACTAATCAAAATAAGAAAAATAAGGTAAAATTAAATTGTATATTAAGATAAATTAATTTTAATTTAGAGAAATAAATTATAAAATTAATTAAATTATCAGTCAAATTAATTAAAAAAAGTAAAGTTTAAATTTTTTATTTTATGATCAATAAGATACTATAACTATAATAATATTCTTTTCTCTTTCTTGTTGATTTTATATATCTTTCACCATCAAATATGCCACAGCCAGTTTATGGTTGTGAGTTTAAGCAAACTCCTGATTTATAAAAATCTTTAAATAATATATAAATGAAGATAAATAACATTGGTAATAACCGTTCGCGTGTTTTAATTGTAATAATAGGAGATAATAAAATTACATAAAAATAATTAAATATATATAAAAATTTAAATAAAAAAAAAAAACAATATAAATAAGTAATAAGACTACAATATAAAATAAAAAGACTGATTTTATTGCAAATATTTTAGAAACTAGATATCAGTTTACATGTAAATTTCTATACATTCTCATAGGATCATAGAACATTAATTAGTTAAAATAATTACTTAATTTATAATGAAAGATTAGAAATTTATTCAGATCATTTATAAAGATTTCTAAACTTAAATGATTTTGCTCGATACATCTCAACTAATAATAGATAATTCACTCAATTACCTATTCTTTTAAAATACTATTTACATAATGTATAAAAAAAAAAAAAAAAATCAAAAACTAGAACGAGAGATCATATTAATAGACAGGGAAGTATAAATATAAAAAATTATAAACATATAATAAAATAAAAATAAAAATAAAATATAATTATAATATAATAAATAATTATAAGATAATAACATACTAAAATAAAAAGAAAAATATTTAGAATAAAAAAAAATAATATAAAAGAAATAATTGCCAAAGAAAAAAAAAAAAAAAACATAATAGTAAAAAAAAAAATATGATATATAAATGATTCATAATTAAAGTAGCTGCTTCAAATGCGAAGAATAAGATAATTAAGTATTTAAATAAATATAATTAAATATAAATATATATAACTATAATAAATATAAATAAATTAATAAATAAATAAAATAATAAATAAATAAATAAAATATAATAATAATAAAATAATAAAGATAAAAAAATATAAATATAAATAAAAAAGAATAACAATAACAAAAAAAAATATAATTAAATAAAAAAATTAAAAATATATAATTTAAATATCAGTAAAAAGTAATAAGAATAATTAAAAATAAATCAATAATACATCATATACATATAAAAGAAATACATAATATACCAATATACATATGTAGTTAAAAGCATACAAAGAATACAAAATCAAATTTTAAACACCTAGTGAATTACATAATTAACTCATTATAAAATAAACTAACATTAATTATCTTTATATAAATCACAAATAAAAAAAACCTATTATATTCCATACACTTGTGATTATCCTGACGTATTAAAATCACAAAATACACCATTATATTAGATTTATATATAGATAGATATAAAAAATGAATCATATGTATTACAATATTTACTTAGCAAAATATCATTTCATTCTCATAGCATAATCATATAAATATAATAAACCACTATTTATATTATGAGGCAACTCTATACTAACCTCCTCACTAATAAATAGTATAAGCCTCCTACACGAGAATCTCAACAGAGTATGATCACGAAATAACTGAACAGTAATACTAATAAAACCACGATTACTTATTATTAAAGCCTTTGCCCCGTAACGAACCCCTGCATACCCAGCTGCCCTGCCTAAGTATTTCACCTTATTATTATCAATCGTCGTACATATCATAAATATAAACTGGATATCAATATACAATTATGACAATACATATCATATTAACTTAATATAATACCGTATATAAAGAGTACTCACATATATTCAATGTGATTGAGCACATCAGCTGATGAATATACATAAGAAATATAATTGGAAAAAAACATTTTTTTTTAATAGTAAGAATTTTACTCTTTTGGAATTAATGATTGGGTGAAAATTTTCACTATTAAATACTTTGCCTTATCATAATAACATGAAAGAGATTTGGAGTTTTGTCGCATTAAAGAAAAAAAAAAAGGCATTAAAAAAGGGAAAGCATAAAAATTTCGAATTTTCACTAATGATGTAAAGAGGCTAAATTTACTATAGTCTTTGTTTATTTTAATGAAATTAATAAAAAGTAGACATTGTATTAAGGATAAAAGAGTATAGCAAATATTTATGGTTTTCCATCACAACGAATCAAATACTAATTGTAGAAATCCGGATCTTCAGACGATCTTTAGGACATGTCCTTAAACTAGCGCTCGACTTCACTTCATAAATTTATAATTTGTATTCTATAATATATATATATATAAATTATATATATATATATATATAACATATATTTTTTTTAAAGATTTTTATGTAATAATGCTCAACGATTTAAAAATAAAAATAAAGTCTATGAAATATAATGTAGTAATAAAATATTTATAAAAAAAAAATATTATGATAATATATAAATTATTGATATTCATTTGTACATTTAATTGTTAATATATATATTATATTTATCTATCAAAACAACAATTAAATACTATATATATATATTATATAATATATATATATATATTATATAATATGTGTGTGTGTGTGTGTGTGTGTGTGATTTGCTAGTGTACGGATCAGGCTGTACTAAGTTTTTGAGGATTGCAGTATGTCGTTCTTCGTGAGTCTGACGAAGCAAGGAAACGTAAGTAGATCGCGCCAGTTTGACCACTGGCACCCTTTTCGATATGAAGGAATAGAGATAGAGGTCTGAAACTTGGAATATAATTCTATATATGGGATAAGCTCGAATCCGTGTAATTTTCAGTCTTAGGATGTATATACGGGGGTCACCCCGAGGGTGACGTCGATTATTTGGCTTACGCTCCTTGGTGGCGTGATGGCGTGGGTGAGTTTAGGCCTAACGAGTGTTTGGGCGACCGACCATTTTGGAGGTCAAACAGACCGGAGGTCTGTTTGACCGACAGACACAGACAGAGCGCGCGCGCGCATACACATAACACATTATTATTATTATTATTCATCGAAGATTCGATTTCCGAAGGAAATCGAATGTGAGTCGAAAACTTAGTCGAAAACGCGTTTTTTACGCACTCCGACTTTGATTTCCACCGCGGTTGCTTCGCATCCGCGTTTCGAGTCCAATATATAACTCTAGACAGGTTAGGGTTATCGTATTGGGTTAAAATTTGGAGGGTTGTTAGATGAGAAGGTAACCTCGTCGTAGCCGAAGTTACAACCCTCTGGGTCCCGAAGGGGGCCCCCACCCCAAAAAAAATCGAGGTGTTCGTAATTGGTTGAAGATTTGGTGAGATGGAATTCAGGTTCGAATTTCTCGAAATATCTGATATGTGTGCAATCTGTGGAGTGTGGCTCCCGGCACCGGTGCTGTGAGCCACTGCGGTGCCTGAGTTAAAATAAAAATATACAGATACGAATACACAACAATGGTAGGTATGTCCTTAAATAGAGAGGTTATTGAGGATCGTGAGATTGATTACGAATTATAGTTGGAAGATTATATAAAAGATTGTAGGGCGGATGTAGTCTAGGCACCCTCAATGTAGGGCATCCCAGGACTTAGAAAAAAAGAGCAACAGAGTTAGCAAAAAACAAGGATAAGGAATGAAGAAGAGGATTGAAAAGAATAAAGAAAGGAAAGAATGGAGAAGGAATCATGACCAGAGGAGTAGGAGTAGAAAAGCATATGTCACATTTGAATGCAACTGAAGCCACTAGTACGTATTTGTATAAAAATAAACAATATTTGTGTTAGAGAATATATGGTATTGAATAAGGTGTAGAATTCACTAAGGTGTTTGCGACTCCTCTGAGCAAAGAAGGTAGGTCATCGGAGGCTCCATGGTCGTTAATGACGCTACGGGTGACGACGCACCGCAAGCGCGCGCACCCAAGAATTAGCACTAGTCGAGCGAACCTAAGGCGCGGTGCTGCGCAACATGCTAAGCGGCCTCAAGTCAAAATAAACATGATAACATAATTCCAAAAAACCCCAAGAACCCCACTAAGCAATTCGCAACGCACACGCCGGACCGCGCCTACAATGCACCCACCGCCAACGCGCGCAACCGCAGGCGCCCGGCGGCGGAACCGCCGAGGTCAAGGGCTCGTGTGCGCTGCGCTCCCTCGCCTCGCATGTACATACCGGTACGAGAATCAAAACGTTCTGTTTTCACGAAATCACTGAATATATTTTTTATTTACTATAGTTTTTGTTTTAACTAAAAACAAAATTTTAATCTTTCAGTTTATCACACAAACAAACACAAAAACTATACACAATTTTATAAATAAGCAATAAACAGTAAATCAGTAAAATCATAAAACAATACATCCATACCTTACTGTCCAATCTAACTGAACTACTGATACATATGATGCTATTGATATATATTGATTAGATCTATTGATCTTTGATTTAAGGTCAATAAGTATTTCTACTACAAATTCGGTATAACGATTTATCCATACCCATAAAAATCAAGAGAATACCAATCAGTAAATCAAACCACCATTCAACCACTAACCTGACACGACTGGTACAAGAGTTGTGATCGCATTTGATCCATTTAGTATACTAATTGGATCTATGATCTATTGATTAAACGTCATAAATTTTTATTTAGTATAAATATAGATTTTGGGATAGAACATAGGGGAAAGTAAAACAAGTTTTTATTTTTATTTTTATTATTTAAAGCTTAAAAACATAAGTGCAGATAAGCTTTATCTTAATTATTAGTGTATACTAGGAGGGTCAATCTAGAATGGAAACGATTGGTAAAAAAATTAATGTTCAGAGAACACTGCTACATGTCTATCTAGTCTAGGCTCCATTAAACAAGGTAGTGGGAAATAATTACTGTTATTAAATCATTAATATTGTTATTAGATTTTCGAACAGCAACTTGTTAAAATCATATGGTGTTACAGAGTTTATTACGATTTAGAAAAGTTTATAAAGAAATTAACAAAAGATAGTAACAAATATCAACCTAGAAAGAGGTTATTGACATAAAAAGCTCTTCAATGTTTACAAGGGCATAAAATTATAATCCTTGAATGAAAATATGCATAAATATTAGTAAAATGAGGATTAAGGCAAGAAACTTCAAGCAGTTTACTTCTCTATTCATTTAAACAGTACTTACAGTGATTTTTTTATATAACGCAGAAATATCTTCAGATACCGAATAAGATTATATGCGAGATTGTAACATTTAAACTACACAGTTTATTTATTTAGGGCAAAAGACAGGGTATATGAGTACAGGATTAATGTTGTGGCATACCATCAAGTGGTTTATACTAGCAAGAAAAAGTTCTTAAAAGTATATAAAAAAGTAATAGTTAGCATATCTATACCTCATGGTTATTTACTATGTGAGCTTCAATCCTTAAGAAACGCATAAGAGTGTACTACACATGCAGATAAAAAATATACTTTGCCATACCAACTAGAGATATGAAGACAGTATAATATTAAGAACAATACACTAGAAATATGAAGTGAATATTAGTACAGAGTTATTTACCATCTTAATGATGAAAAATGTTATAAGACCACACTGAGAACTTCTTGACACGGAAAACCCTAAAGCTTTGAAAGAGGAAAAAATTACATAAAAAATAGTAAATTTAATGAGAAGTCACGTTCTGATTCTTGTATTTTATAAAAGGAAATGTTCCTTTTAAACAGACCTCAGAACGGTAAATATTCGATAGATCATAGAAACATCAAATACAAAAACTATGCGAGGTAAACGTAGGAAACTTAAAAATAAAAAAAGAAAGCTAATACAGAAAGAGAGGAGTGTGTATCCTACGCATATTACTACTTTATTCCGTAATAGCACCTTGTAAACCAAAGTGGCTTGCTCAAATGAGGAAAGAAGGATAGCTATAATACAGGTTATTTACACTACACACTACAAAGTATCAGATTATGAAGAAGTTATGAAATATAACACAAGGATAAATCCTATACCTCTACAAACAACATACAACACAAAACAAACAACAACAAACAAGCACACAACTACTGAGCTTCACTCTACTACAAATAAGCATCAAAGCTCTGAACAACAACTACTCGCCCTTCAAAACAGCATCATAAATTCGCGCAGGTCTACTTAGCTTTACACTTCTAAATTAAATAGAATAGCTAATATATATACAAAAATATATCACGTACACCACAAAAAGGTGATGAATTATCAAAAAACAAGCAGCGATGAGATTTTATAAAAGAATATCCTCCAGTTGGTGCAACTAATAATTACGTAAGAAGGAACTTATATCAAATAATAAATACATGATGTTATAACATTACATAATATAGAAAAACGAATCCTATAATAGAACAGAAATGCTAATAACAAAAATTATTAGATCTAAAAGTTTAAATTAAATTCCTGCTAAAAGGAAGAAATTCAGCTCTAGTAAGCAAATACTAATGAATAATATGAATAAGTAGAAAAAGAGAAGAGCAATTTTAAAATGATGTATTTAACAAAGGAGCTTGACAAATGAGGAGTAAAGAAATCGGGTATAATAGGCTATCTATAATAATAATTTTATAAAAGATCAGAATTAAACAATGGAAACAGAACTCGGCTACAAAATCATTATATTGAAAAGGGGAATAACAATACATAGGCTCGAATATTGTTGAATTGATATCTAAAGATCTCTTCGGTGATTGGAAGAAGACTGCTGTAAACAGGATGGAAAAGGTAATCAACAAGAATTCACCGAACTATTGAATTATTCCGAAGAACTTTAAATCCACTGACTAAACAAAGATTAGAAAGCTAAACTATTAAAAGGATAAAATATACACCCATTGTCTCCTAGACTAATGAGCATGAACAGTCCACAAAATCTAGGTATACAGCCTAATCATATTATGCTAAGCGAAGCAAGATTTAAAGCTTATACCAGATACACGAAAAAGTAGCAATTAAAACTACCCTAGTTCAACGTTGATAGACCGAAAGAATAGGAAAACACAATCCAACACATACGCTATCAAAATCGGATTAACTAATCCATAATAATCTTACTGAGCTGTAATTCAATCCTATGATCCAACCTATATCTATATCCAAAACATATAACATACACTCACCCAACGTCACGTATAATCAACTAATATCTATTTCGTAAATACCACTCACTAGCATATGCATCAATTCTATGAACTCTAGGAAAATACAAAACACTCACTCAAATAGCGAACCAATCTAGAACCAAAATTTTAGCATAAAACTTAAAAAAAAAAATTAAATGATTTAGTAATTATATACATTTAAATGTTTTTATAGAGTACAACTTCAAATCAGTATAAATGAAAAGACATGAAACAAATATTTTATTGTATACAAACTATTCACGATCAATCAGTAGAGTTATCTACATGAGCGACTAGAGTGAAGGATAGCGCCGTCGATAATAGTTGAACTGGTTGATAGATTGAAGCAGGCCGACAAGTTACGCATCGGGGTTTTTCAAGGTTTTGCGCTTCACACAATTCCATCGGAATTAGTAAAAAAGAAAATTACACAAAATGAATCTAAGAACAGGGTGAGAAAATACAACATTTACTCAACCTACACCACTAAACTAATTAAACGCAAAACTAAATTTGCTAATCACCGGAAGATACTAAGGCTACCATCTTTATGATACGTATGGCAACTCAGAATTTAGACCGAACTAATGATAAAAATAAAAATTACTATCGAATGGAAGCTTTCCAAACGGATTAACAGTACTCACACATAAAAAGTCCATCTTTTCAGATTGACTCATCGCCCACTGTCTACGTCATAACAAGACTACTCCATAATAGAGTATAACGCTCGATTATCCTGTATAAATAAAAAAGAAAGCACCCTTGTTGCTACAATACCACCAGCATCAATAAAGAAACAATCATAGACTAAAGGATGACAGTATACTACCCAAAATGATATGGAACAGCTAAAGCATATAAATACGGTTCAAAGAATTTATATGGGATAAAACGAGTTTCAAGAACTGAGATACAATGAGAGTAATGGACATACGGGTAATTAAAAAAACAAATCTCTAGTTAATAAGCGCGCAATCAGTTTGTAAACGCAGATAAACTAAAAGAAAGACTAATAGAAATGAAGAGAGATTGCATAGGTTGCAAGACAATTTCACAAATATAGTAATAAGAATATTAAATATATGACATAATACTACACGGAAATTAAAGCTTAATATCAAGAGCACATCTATGTAAAGAATACAAATCAATAAGAAAATGCTATCTTTACCATTTAAGAGTACCCATGTAAAGATTGTCAAGACAAATAATAATTGTAACAGAATGAGTCAACAGCCAAATGGAAAAATAGAAAAACGATTATGAAACAAGCATTGAAAAGTAAGGTAAAGACTAATGTGAAAGTATACAGAACTCTTAGATGTAGGAATGATTATAGAAAAGGAGTATGAAGCTGGAATGGTCGAGAAGAGATTTTTTAAAGATAAATTAATATCAGAGAATCCGGAGACATGGTTACCAGATAGTACAGTTTTAATGAATGGTGGAAAAAAATAAAAAGGAGGGTTCTAATAAGAACATAAAGAAAACAGAAAATACAATTGATCAAGAGTCATAGTATAATAAATTAATAAGAAAAAATAATATTAAAAAAGCTAAAAGTAAAGATTAAAATAAACAGAATTATGAATGGTGAATTTGAATCTAGTAGTTAATCACTAATACGAATGAAGTTTAACAGTTATATATAGGCTAGCGAGATTAAGAAACATTGATCAGATTTACTTTGTAGAACATGGAGAGTATGAATAGATCATTTATATTTAACGCTGCCCTCAATCGGGCTCTACATAGATATTAGATCTATACTCTAGGAAAAGTAATAATATCAAGAACACACCACCCCACCTCTAATATAAACAATAATTATGTTAATACCCTATATACTATTTGAAGGTCGAATGAAATAGTTATGAAGCAGGATTAAAGGTGAAATATACTGGATGCCGATATAGAGAATAGGCCTGAGTCATATTTGGTATTTTTCATAAACCCCGTTGGTGCAAAGGTAAATGAATTAAAAAAATTAACGATAATATATGCACAGTTCATGTTAAAACGTGGTCACGAAAGAATTATTTCTCTAGAGATAAAAATACACGGTGGAACTGAATTGAAGGTTTCATATCAAATATATTACGGTATACTGATGTGTTTCTTAGATTTAAACAAAAATTTGAAGCAAGTCCGTTATGATAAATATGTCGATTATTAGTAGTATTCTTGATTAAATAATCGTTAACATCGAAGATAACGATGTTAATCAGCCTGTAAATCTCAAAGCTCAAATAAAACCTCTGAATGATCTAGGTTTTTATTTTCGCCCACTATTATATCAAGTGTATGGTTTGTAATTGCCTTATATAAGTTCATAGTAAAGCAAAACTAATTTAGAGGAAATATATATCTAAACATACTCTAAAAGAGCAAACGGAGAATATATTGCCACAAACGATGGAAAACGTGTATAGTCTATATAAAAATATACAAACAAAAATGAAATAATTCGATGAGTGTTCATTACATTTATTGCATCATATGCACCAGCCAATTCCGAGTTAGATGTCATCCACAGATCTGTATGGCCACATTTGTTCCATTACAACACGATCATTAATCAAAAACCATTACAAGTAACGCTGGACGGCACTAACACCGCCTAAAGACAGCCTCCTTATCGTATAAAGACTAATTATTAAATAGTTGTTCCTAGACAAGATACTATGAGTATGCTAGCGGACCGACACAATACAACCACTCACTCACCAGCAGACAAGCTCTCCTGCACGAAAATAAATAAAAATAGAATATAAACTTTGATAACGAATAAATATATAGAAAATAAATAAAAAAATGAAGAAAAAAAAAAACAATAATAAACAATACAAAAAAAAAAAAAAAAAAAAAAAAAAAAAAAACAAATAAAAAAAAAAATAAATAGAGATCAAAAACCAGAAGCATGTAAAAAGGGAAAGATCCTTACATTGAAATAAATAAGCAAAATAGCATGCAAGACTAATTAACATTAAATATATTAAATATAGTATAGTATATTAAAATATATATAGAAAAAACAATCAAGAATCCAATAATATCTTTTAGGATATATATAAAACCCCTCCCAAAGAAAAAAAGAGAGAAAGAGAGAGAAAGAGAAAGAAGCAAGAGGAGAAGAGGAGGAAGGGTTTGTGGGGAAGAAATTGCAAGAAATCATTTCATAACATAAACAAGAACTGACGCCTAATCCATGTGACTTGAAAACGAAAAGACCAAGGAGTCACGGCGAAAAGGAGCTCATTCCCCCCCGTCATAACCATGACCTAAATTTAAGTGGCAAAATTATAAAGTACTCACTACTAAAAAAAAAAAATATTCTAATTTCTCTACTATAACAAACAATATAATACAATGAGTAATAAAACCAGTGAAACGAGTTCGATTCGTATATTATATATAAGAATTAAGATGTTGAGTATAGGGAAAACTTATCCATTCACAAGCGGACAGCAGTTGTGTCAAAGTACATTGCTGCCACTACTTCAGATACTCCCTATTCTTGTAGGGCATCAAATATAGCATGGGATTGCAATTCAAGAAGACAGAGGATATAGGTTTTAAGGATGGAATCTTATTTGACTTCGTATGTTCATGCATACCGAAGCATCCTATATGTTTAAAATCATAGGAGGGTAAATATCTTGCTAAAAAAAGCAGCTATGGACAGGTTAAATTAAAAGATACTATTCAAGGAATATTAATGAGGTTATAGTAGTCGACCGCTCTGAACAGTTACATGTAAAAACGATACAGACTAAGCGATGCTTCTGATGAAATTGTTAAGAATAAGATGTTAAACGAAAAATAACGTCGTAAGATGACAGTCAAAGGATGATAGGAATTACGATGTGATAAAAAACCTTATAATTGAAAGCACGAGAATATAAGAGAAACGGTCCTAATTAAAAAGAAAAATGTATTTGAATAGTGATGTATGCCTTAAATAAATAGATAAGCTGAACCACTAAATTATTTACATAAACAGTGGCAACCTTGTTAACTATATTTGAGATAAGATAGAAAAAAACTTTAAAACACATCATCAAAGAACACATACATTAAATAGTCCTGTAGATTTGTAGCCAGCAAGATGCATTTCCGCACTCATACCTACCCAGTCACTGACTATGCTAGTACAAAGAGTGAATTGGATCTCTTTGTGATAGAACAACTACACAGATTAGATGTGAGTGAATACCAGCTTTATTAGTAATTTAAAAATCCTGTCACAAAATCACAAATCACAAATAAAGATGTACAGTCTTGAATTACAATTAATTCTGGACACACTCTTATCTGATCAATTATCTTGATCACCTTATTACAGAAAGTGTTTTTTATAATCTAAAGACTAAGTTTAGTAACGAAGATGGTTGTCAGAAATCTACACAAAGGAACCAAGACACATATGCTATAACCCGCAACATACGAAGAACAAACTTTCCTGAAATAAGACAGATATAAATCAACTTGTATAGGTATTTTTAAATGAAACATCTTAGGAGCATTAATTGTAAAGTTAACCTTAAAATATCAAAATTATAGTAACTGTATTGAATAACTGTTATAAAATTTATTTCTCAAGATGCGAAGAGAGGACACATCTACAATCATTAGTGGAATATTAAATTTTAAAAGATGTGGAGAACCGAAAAGAACCCATGCTGGTATAAAATTATAAAAATAACACGCAAAATTAATGAATATATGGACGATGTAAAATGGATGATTAATAAATTCTCAAAACAGGAAAGACTTATTCTACCATCTGTGGATACGCGTATCAGGTTAACTAGAACTACAACCTGAAATTGCTCTTAATGTTAAAAGTGTACTCTATTAGCAACAACTAACTCGAAGCAAAGACTATCTTTAAATTATCTGATGCATATCTTTATGTACGATAAAGTGAAATAATCATTCACGGCATTAAAAGCATATGGAAAATAGAGAAATCACTTTTATGATCGAATAACTTAAGAAAAATACCAATCAAAGTAAGAATTGAGAGACTAATAAAATATTTTAAAACATTACTAAATAAGGTCAAAGATTTCCTTGTTGTCCCTATAACATAATCAAGAGTATAGATATGAAGCTTTAAGACCAAAAAAAAAATTCAAGAAGGTAGTAATTATAGGACAGAATATAAATTTAGTAGAACACGACGACTTATTATCTGGAAACTATGGAAAGGTCCCCTTTATAAATTTACCATAATAACATAGTCGGACTTATAGCTAGCGGATCAGTTTAACATAGATGAATAGAGATTAACCATTGAACGTAATCGATGATTATGAGATGAGACATGAAGGTCTATATCTCATGCTCAACAGGACTTTTTAATAACGCAATTTATTTATATGCGCCATATATAAGGTATTACAAATATAGGAAGCGATAACGGTACGAAAGGTGTTGATCTCAAGAAGATTATGCTTGATAAAAACAGTTAATTATATATGCATATAGATTTAACTGGTCACTGTTGATTATCAGCACTAGTATAATCGACTATAACCTATACTTCATCTAATAATACCTAAGAAAAGGGACATTAGGATTGAGTCTCAAAATTTGGACAATAGTGTTGACATCCTAAATATCGAGTACTGGTGTATCTGGAGAATATACTCAAATCATACAGATATAGATCATAAAACAAAAAAATCTATGACAAGTTATTAAGAAGAATGAAGGAAACTATTCAAATGTCCCCCCCCCCCTTTCGGAAACGAAAGAAGACGTTTTAAGGCGTATTCGCATGTACTGAACTCATGTCTGCTGTGAAATTGGATACAGCTTCTGGTCTTATCTTCAATACTTCTCCTATGCTCACCCTTCAAAAACAATGGAACATTTTTACATAAATGTTATAGAATAAAAAAAATGTTGTATAATCATATATACTAATATAAATTTTAATTTATGTTATAAAGTTATAATTGAGTTGTTACATCATTTTTAAAAATATAATAATATATTCAATATTTGCTAAAAACTATTATTTTCTCTGTAGAAACAATATCAGGTATCTAATTTGATAGTGGTGTAAATACTGTATATTATTTATTATATATGTTTTTAAAAATAAATAATGTTTCTGTAAAATAAATTGTAATAAATTAAAGTACTAAATAAAAATAATATATGTAATAACGATTATCAAAAAGTTACAGAACTCGATTTTATATTAGAAAAGCTTTAAAATACGCTAAAAAAACAGAATTGTTTATCTCTTCTGTTAATTATTCTAACACTAATATTTTATATTCATACTAAATAAAAGACACATTTGTTGTATCTTGTGAATAAATATTGATCAATAGATACAAATAGATCAATAATATGAGCACAACTGGTCAGGAGGGATAGGTGGAGTGGTGGATTGATTATTACATTGATTTACCTAATTTAAGGGTATGTCAAATAAAGTATACAAAGTATATTAGTAAAAAAATTGACCTATAATCATAGAATCTAAATAAGGTGCATAATATCAATAAAAGAATCAGTAAGATCAATAAAGATATTAGGACGAAGGGGTTGGATGATGTTATAATGAAATTTACATATAGATTATATATGATTTTAGGGATGTATAAAATTAACATGATAAGTATTTTGTATATAAATTAGAAAGAATGAATTATATCTTTGTATTAGTAAAAAACAAGAAAATATAATATAAAATAAAAAAAAATAATAAATATTTCTATGAATACAGAACAACGATTGCATTCTCCAACCAATTAATAAAGGATGTACAATGCGGGAATAGCGAGGAGGGCGCGCAGCACGACCCCTCAAGAACGGTTCGCTCATAGCCGGACTGGGGCGCCTGACGGGCGCGCACACAGCGTCGGATCGCTTCCGGCGAGGACGAGCATGCGGCGCACGACGAAGCGCCGGTGTACGCGACAACGGAAATCGCACTTGCCGCTGACAACCTGCGGGCAGAACCACGCACCGCACGACCAATAGATGCAATAGATGACCGCTACCCTTTCCCTGGCTTCAATGAGGGAGTCTCAAACGTTAGAGTTAAAGATGAGATCGCATCCTTATAAAAAGGATACCTACTTATTACCAAATAAAACACTTATAATTCCATTATAAAACAATTATATTTACTAAACCTAGAACACATAGAGCTACCTAAACGTAACCTGCATTACACCTCGCTTAACCAAGCACACATGTATACGACCAAGACCAATCTACACTAACTACCAACCCAACTCTACTCCACCGTACACCTAAATGAGTCAGATTCCTACTCCTTACCCAACTCTCTACCCATTATTATATTCACTTTCACTATCAATACCTTTCATCATCTCATAACCTTAATAAACTTTGTTTTTGCTAATCCATACTGCTATCTTTTACCTCAGTCGGAGACTCTACCTACAAGAGTGCCAGGTAAAACACCATACGTAACAATCTCACTCTTATAACTCAAACACATATTCGACGCTAACTCTTATTTCGAACGATCAGTAAACGCTTCATGCTACACGCGACTAAGATGTGTTATAACAACAAACATGAGAAAAGCACACCAAAGCAAAAACACGACGTGTTGAGAAATATGATAACTAGACAAGGGAAAGAAACAACCCAGAGTGGCAAAGTAGCAGCAACAAGAGAGATGCGCGAGCCCAACAACATCATGCGAGAATATCCGAACATAGTACAAAGATGAATATTAAAATAATAAAGCGAATTTACAAAACATCTAGAAATTCGCAACTCAGAAAGCATTCGGCAGGAAGAAAGGTTTTAGTTCATAGGAGAAGAACAAAAAAAAAAAACCAAAAGAAAGATCATCGAGATTATAAGAGACGGTGGGTCCCAACCAGTATAACCGGGAGAACATCACAGAGGGTATGTAAATATGTCTACGACGAGGTTACACCTTCCTCATAAACAACCTATTCCAAATTTAACCCAATACGATCACAACTCACAACTGACTTCACTAAGAATATACTATTCTGGCACATCAAGAAACGCATAAACTGCGAAGAAGGCAACTCCGGTGGAATCAAGTGAGTGCTAAAAAAACAAACGATCAACTTGACAGGGATCAGTATTTCGATACTCAGAAATTCGAATTTCCTTCGGTATAAAATCGAGATCTTACGATTGTAATTAATATAATATAATATAGATAATAATAGTGTATGCGCACGCGCGCTCTGGCTGTGCTGTCGGATCAAATCACCAAGACTATTACAGTATAAAATAATCTGGTTTGACCATCCTCAAGATAGGTCGTCGCCCAAACACTCGTTAGCTAAACTCAACCCACGCCGATCACGCAATAGGCGTAAGCGCAATATCTATAGAGGATCCACGCTCGAGGTGACCACTAACTCATATTAATCATCACATAACAGACTGAAAATTACACGGATTCGCGTCTTGATCACAATATATAACGATAAATTAATATTAACCACATTTCAGCCCCCACTCATATGCAATCTATCTCCTAATATCGGGAAACAGCGATAAAATAGTCAAACTGGCGGAATACTACTCCTCCCAGTCCGCCAGTACAGCCACCTGTATAACAAATAATAATCCGAAAATCCCCCTAGGGAACAAACCAACTCTATCTATCATCGTACCGCCTCATTCAATGGATAGGCGACTCAACTTCCCAATCCTTCCATTAATTATTTTCTAAATTTGCAACCTACTTTTGCGATGACAACCTCAAATCTTGCTTATCCTAGTGCGATGTAATAACTATCACAGACTAATCAGTTCGAAGCTTTCCTCTAGACTGTAATGGAAAAAGGATCACACAACTTCTACTTTATTACATATACTCCAGAAGAACATTAGATGATAAATACACAAATTTTAGTTCCATTCTATAAATTCAGACTATTTTATGAATATTCAATAATAAATAATGAAGTATCGGTAACAAATTTAGAGCTGCTACATAAAAATATCAAAAATAAAAGAGACTAATACCGTATTCTATCATATCGATAAAGAAAAAAACAATTTAAAATATTCCTATTGTTGCTAGTCATTCTAATCACAAACCAAGGCAACAAATCGCTCACATTATCAATAAAAGATTCCTTCTCAATATAAATAACTTTCTTTATCTCAGCACCTTTGAAAATAAATTAATTTTTAGCATTTATGTATGTCAGTAAGGAACAAAAACCTACGTGAAATCAACCATAATACAGGAAATTCAGACAATTATAAACTCACTTCCGAATTACCATGAACAATACCAGTCAGAAAAATAATTGGAAAATAGATCAAAATATATGTTCCAAATCTTACTATTAGATTACATGAGAGAAGATCGAAGTATCAGAAAAGTACGAATCTATATTTCCAAATATATTCACAATGATATCTACAGTTCGTCATTGTATAGAAAAATAGAATAACTAGAAGACAGCTACGACCTATTGACTTTCCACTCATATCTGGTAAATAGGTTAGAATTTAAGGCTAAAATATATTCTAACTGCTCCATACACACTGTTAGCCAATCAGATATATTCACGAAAAGCACACTACGTATGACAAAAAGCATATCTCTCTCTCTTCTTCTTTGCTGTAGATACATAACGATACGCACCCCACACGGGACAAACAATACTACAGATACCAGTACTAGAGTGTAACTGTGACGTTTCACATATTAACATACAATAATAGCAATTACCCTTGGGGTGCTCTCGTGTCACATAATGGGTGAAATTATGTAATATAATCTCATGATTTTGTTGAATAGATCATAGGTTAATAACATATTTTGAAAAAAAAAAAGTACCAATAACCTAAATAACGCCACAATGACAAAATATCCACCAAACCCGCTCAAGCTACAAGGGAACAGCATAATATCTTTTCCTGGTATGTAACAGTCTACTATTAAAGAAGAGATAACTAAAAAAAGTCACGCTCGTTAAGTATTACCGAATAATTAGTATAGAAAAATACATTATCGTTTCCATTTAATAAAGTTTAATAAAAATTAACCTAAAAATAATATTATTTCTGAATATGGGGTAATTACTAAAATCAGACTTAACTCATATCACTGCAACCGCCATAAGGGAATAGGGTAAGCGATTTATAAAGATTAGTAAAACCAATAAAATGCAAAATTTATTAATAAATCGTAAATGTTATTATTGAAGATTCATAACAAGAAATATATATTTTGATGTTGTTATTAATAATAATATATCATGATATGTAATTATAAATAAATATTTTAGTGCTAAATATTATATTGTATTAGTAAACGAAGAATGTGAAAGAATGTTAGAGAGGCATAATTGGTTTAGCAAAGGTCGATTATAGTTAAAAAACATTTATGATATACATATTTTATGCTTCGATTACAGCATATATAGGTTGATATAAGGATTATTAGAATATGATAATAGAATATAACAATATGTGAATGTATAAGCTAGACATTGATATGTTATCACAGAATGTAGTAATTAGACAAATAATGTAGAGAAGGGTTAAGTATATATAATTAATTAGTTTAGTCTGATTAATTTTGATAAAGAAGACACAATTGATTAATGAAGTAGCTAGGGCTAGCGGAGTCTAAAATAAATTTATCGACTCCGACTCCGCACTACTTTAAAATCAACAGATATTTGATTATTTTCGACATCAGACTACATAACTACTAATAACCGACTCCGACTCGCACTTAAGGTACAAAATTTTCGACTCCGACTGCGACTCCGACTATCAACTCTGACTACACTTAAACAAAAATTTCCAAACAACCGACTCCGACTCTCGAATCCAGCGTCGAATTCAAAATTTAGATGTTGACGAGAAGTAAATAAAAAGGTACATAAATAAAAAGAAAACACTAAAAAAGAGAAAAACTAATAAATATTATTTCACGCTTAGCTTTATGAGAATATAATTCTCAGAATATACAACTTTTCCAAAGAATCTTAAATATTAATGAATATCATATATAAAAGTAAGAAATAACAGTAAAGATCTCAGAGGCTGTCGCAGATATCTTACGCTATACACGACATAAAATATTATCTCTACACCGTACTTATACAAAGCAGATTGCATTCGATTCATCCGCATGAATTGTTCCCGCATGCGGCGAGACGTTTTTGTCATTTGAATTATGATAAGAACTATTAAAATGTACCATCAACTCTGATATACACTTAGCTACCAACTCGCAGACACGTTAGAATAGTAGTTGGTAAATTTGAGAGGATGGGAGAAAATAAATAATGAAGCTGTATCCGTCCTTATGCTTTGAAGCAACAAAAAGGTAGAAAAAGGGCAATTGCAGGTGATAATAATACGATTTTCGGATAATTGTACTTACTCTTCTTAAGCCGTGCTAGAAGAGAGATAACCTAAGACTAATTATACTCATTAAAGACACATTCTTTGTGCTCCTGATCTGTGAAAATGCAGAATAGGAGTATTCTACTAGATCGCAACCGAATAAATAAATAAACGCAGTGAAAAATATGCTAAAGAACGGATCTAAAATAAATAAATGTATTAAGAATGTAAGCCAAGCAGTGTATCTCAAAGATGACAGAAACGCAACTCAGCAATGGCTGCTGCGAGATAGATAATAGATTTCAAATCTAAAAACGATTTATGGTACAACAATGAACATGTATGTAGAGCTTTATCATAGAGAGCATCTC
The DNA here is from genome assembly GCA_015478945.1 of Trachelipus rathkii. Taxonomy (NCBI): domain Eukaryota; kingdom Metazoa; phylum Arthropoda; class Malacostraca; order Isopoda; family Trachelipodidae; genus Trachelipus; species Trachelipus rathkii. Next base: position 21,430 of record JABUQX010041963.1, read on the forward strand.
CTAAAGAGGTACTAAAACTTATAATAATCTTGACCGAACGTGTTTCAGACAACAGCGCAATAACACAAAATATTATAAACTATACTGTAGAGATGCACTCATAAAATAGCTAGACTATGAACATTATACTGTCTGAACGAGCCAGAACAATGATTAATAAAGCCCTAACAAACAATAAAAAAAAGGAAACGCACATAGCTATGATACAAAAGCATCAACCAACATATACAATACTAGTCCTGATATACGGCAGACCCATGTGAGTAACAATCCAATGAACCGTATTTTAATGGACATCGTTCCATAACACAGATCGAGACGTACTTAACTACGTCAAAAGGATATCAGACTATTAGAAAAGAAGAATATACAAAATAATAAGCCGATAAACTCTATTGAATACGGAATAAAAGATCTCCATTTGGTTGATAGATACGAGACTGTAAGATAATTTGATAAAAGTTTTCATAATACAACAAATACTTAAACAAAACTAACGGACACCAAAGCAGACTCCCAGGTAGGACATTGCAATTCCAATAACATGTAAAGCATGGCTAGCATACTTTTTCAGCGAGAGGCAAGTATCATCATATTCGAAGAACAGAGAAGCAACTCTCTCCATTTCAAGGGCTCAGAAGCTTTAGTTATTTTTATATTTAACATGATTGAGATTCATTAAATATTAAGAGTATTTATATTCACATATAACAAAGCATTTTATTCAATGGGTTGAGGCTGCGGGAAGAGATAGGTGAGGGTGCAAAAGAGATTTGGGTCCTAAATACTCTCGCCAAATCCTGGTAACCTCACAGGTATATAATTATATATAATTATCATTATTATATAAAAGTGACCATTACTAACTTATAATATATATATTACTGACTCAGATAACTGACCCACTAGTATGGACAGGCTATTTCACACAGAATATAAAAATAAAAAAAAAAAAAATGAAAAAAAATATAAGTAGTATAATAAATTAAAAAAAGAAAGAACGTACAATGATACAGTGACACCATATAAGCTATACTAATTAATCTACAAAAATTAGCACCGCAAGAACCTCAAAAAAAAAAGTTATCCCACGAGAAGCGCGTTGATCGCCAGCCTGCTCATTGGTATGACCTCTCTTCTGGTTCTTGCGCCCGAGAACTCAGCCTATCACCGAATTAGAGGCATGTTTATGGAAACACACATTTAGACTTTCTATACGATTGTTACTACCTGATGTCTTACTCCTCATAGGTGAATTAATTAAGCACTCCCTACAGGTGGGTTTTCGCTCGCTTTCAGGTAGAAGGGTGGGACAATCTTGTCTATTCATTAGGAGTAAAAAAATGCAGAGGAAGCTTGTCTAAAAATCTGCCGTTAACACAAGGGAATGAAAGTGACATACAAGGGATGTTGCTCTGGAGCTCGTCTTAGAATAAGATCCTCAATACCAACTCCCTTCGCGTCACAGGTTAATAAATACAGAAAAATGAAAGGATGACCGAACGTGAAATAGCTCTGTCGATTCCTGAGTTAACCTAAGGTCAACGGATAGGCGAAATGAAAAACGTGGTCACGTGTCTGAACAGACTACGTATAACTTGACGTCCTAACCTTCTTTATTATATATAATATAATTATAGTATAAATATAAGTGAAATACTAATATATATTTATATATCTAGAAATATAATATATACTTAAATTAAAATATATATATACATATTAATCATATATAACTGAAGATAACTATAGATTGAATGTGTATATATCGCGGCTAAAATATAATTTATGAGAAATGAAAAAGCTATATCATACTAATAATATATAAATAAGGTATAGTATAGAAAGGTCCCACTTGTGCTAAAGATTAAAAAATCCCGAACCTCCATTCGCGAAAGGAAAAAGCGCATTTGAATTCTTTTCAAAAGACTCTCAATCGCAGCTATTTATCTAGAGTAAATGCAAGTAGAAGATGCAGGCGCAGTCGAGGGCAATGGACATAACAAAACAATATATTTAAAGAGTATGCAGGAAAACAAAATGTATAAACAATTAATGAAAGTCGCGATGGCAATAATTAATATGTATATAAGGTTTATTCTTTACTAAAAAGGACGAGATAACTGACCATTCTTAGAAATAACTAAAATTCATCACTTTCAGTTTAAATAATTAGATAATAAATATATAATCAATAAGATTTATAATATTATAAAAGATAATAAAACACTCACCTAGGAGGGAATTAAAAAAATGCAAAGAAAAATACAATCGCAAAAATATTCATATAAATATTATATAAGTCGGTGTCTATAAGTTATCGACTGCAGAATTGTGTTTCTGGCCGACGTTCTGAGTCTCAGTGGAAAATAAAAGGAGAAGGAAGCCCCCTGCCTGACTTCCTCATTACACAGAATTTTCGATACTTACACGACTGAGATGACCGACTGTCCCTTGCAACAAGAATTTCGAACCTCGCTCCGACTCCGACTCTGAAAATTGTAACGACTCCACGACTGCCAAACCCCACTCCGACTCCTGACCCGCAGCTGGAAGAAGTAGTGTATTAGTTACTGGACAGAAAGGTATGGCTGAACTGTAAAGATTTGGCGACGTTTATGTTCTGAGATCAAGTAATGTTATTATAAGCTTTAATGATCCATTAACCTTTTTAACATAGCTATTTCTAGGCGTGGGGATATGGTCGAAACAGTGTGCGTAACACAGTTTGATAAAAGACCAGTATTTACATTTAGGTAGCAGGTATTGCGAAACAGAGATGACTTTCAAGTTCTATCCCATACAGCTAGGCGATTAGCGTGTAGCTAAGGAAGACGCAGTTGAACGTACTTGGTTGTTCTTCTCTTGTAATAATATTTATGTTCTGATCGATCTTTATAAAGAGAAAAAAATGGTGAATAGAACTTGATTGATATCAATGTATAAGATCAAAATAAATTAGCTTTTAAGTACTGCAAATAACTAGGTAGAATTATTGCTAAGATTCATAGGTTACATACACATTAGAGTTGAGAACTGTTGTGAAGAAACAGAAGATAAACATCAGAGTTGAGAATTATTGGGAAGATACAGAATAAACATTAGTTGAATTTATTATTATCGATGAAAGATAAGTTAAGTTAAAGAGTAAGTTAAAGAGTAGGTATTTGAAGAGAACATTAAATCATCACCTCCTTTATATATTATTTCATTGTCTAGTGGTTTTCAATCTTTCATAACAAACAATAAAAATAAATTTATTGATGACTTGGATCAGACATTGATCTTTGATTGCCTTTAAACATCCTCAAGGGAAATTTCTTTAGAGTTGAATACTTTGGTTGAGATCTATTTGAAAAATTCAAATAGACCAGAATAATTATTTTTGTTCACATATTAATTCAGAAGAGTCAAATCTAATTAGCAGCTATTTCTTCTCAACATATACATTCTCCAACGTTACAGTACCCTACTGGCAGTATCGCCATGTAAAAACTTTATTAATATGCTCTTATAGAGTAGGTTTATTCAATTATTGTAATTCTCAACATTAGAGCTATGCTAAACTTAAGACTCTTGTTGTAATACTCAACATTTGAGTTGCAATATTCGACACTTGAGTTGCAATATTCAACCCATGTTGTATGATGCAAAATGATTTTACTTGTTTTAATATTCAACTCATGCTTAATAATCAACGGAGCCACTAATTGCAAGTAAAACTATAAGCTACTTCGCAGACGGATATATAAAGATTTTGGACCTTTTTTCTCTGAGGTTAAATCGAATCCTTACACCTCCCCTTTATCAGTTTGCTCGCGTTTTGTTTCGTTACAGTTAGGTTCATTTCATAATGATGAACGGCATTAAATACGATAGTCGGTTAACTAAATTTACCATCCTAATGCCCATATGTTTTTTCACAATAATATATGTAGTCTATGACATACACATCATATTAATTTTTGGATTTATTAAATCATACATCAAGTAATGTAATAATATATTTAGATAGTAAGATATTGACTTTAAATAGTAAATCATAATAAAGATAAAGATATCGAGGGAAAGAGGTTAGTAAACTATTATGACGACGTATTAATATATCTAATAACTAGATGTCCATATATACTAGAATATGGCAAAAATAAATGATATATAATAGAAGAATATATTTATAAGTATCTATAAGTATATAGTATAGTATATAATAATACATATAAATATAAAATCATAGCCAGATTAAAAATGATATAATATATATAGTATATCATATATATATATAAAATAAAATATAATACATAAATACCATATAATATATAAATAATATTATAAAATAGAAAGATTTGTTTGAAGGTATAATCATAATAGAAATAAAACTAATAAATAATACACGTACTAGATAGATAGTAATAACTATTGATAGTAACTATATATATAAGTATAGTAATTATAATAAAGTAGAATATACAGTAATATATACTAATATATTAATAAATAGATAATAATCTAATATATATATATATATAGCCTGATCTATATCATAATTCCAGATTCATAAATATATACTATAATATAATACACCTATATATATAAGTACTATAATAAATATATATATATATATAATATATAATATATTACATATATACTCTATATATGACTATCAATAATATTTATATATTAATTCTATACTATATAATATAATATATATATATAAATACTTATATGAACAATCATATAGTATATATAGTATCACATATATATACTAGTACTATATAATATATATATATATAAATATATATATAATATATATAATATATATATATATATATATATATATATATATATATATATATATATATATTTTTTTTTTTTTTTATTATATATATATATATTTATATATATATATATATATATATGGAAATTTTAGTTGTAATTTAGTACACATATGTATTTTAATGCGTACATTATGAAAATGAAAACGAAAACGAAAACGGAGCAAATGTAAAGGGGGGTATTTAACCTCAAAAAAGGTCCAAAAATTTTATCATTCTCGAAAGTAGCTTATAGTTTTAATTAGGCAATTAGCGTCTCCTTTATATATTAAATAAAGGATGTTAAAACAAATAAAAAAAATCTAGTTCTCATAGAAATTGAACTGTTAGAACCTTAATAATGGATAAACATTATAATACAATTAGACTATTCAGGTGCTAAAGAATCCGTGACTTAAGATATTCAATATTTCATTTAATAGATTATATTTTTACATGGGATTTGCAGTAGGGGTACATTGGGGTGTATATTTTAAAAATATGTAATTAGATTTTGATTTAATAATGAAAAATATTGTCTATTTGAATTTTTCAAATAGCTCAAAAAGTAATTAACTCAAAGAAATTTCCCTTGAAGGGAGTGATTAAAGCAACAAGATCAATGTCTGAAGCCAGTCACAAATCAAAATAACATTTATTAAAAAAGTTCAAGTAGGTTAAAATTACTGTATTTTCAATTAATTTTTCTATGGGGGAAAATCCAATAAAGATTCGATCAGTAAAATATGACGTCACGACACACCCTCTCTTGGGAGTCGCTGATTGGCTGACGCTATTTACCTGTTTTTTCAAGAGTAACGGTATGTGAAGAAACAATGTATATAAATGTACACCAGTACTTAAAAGTAATTATTTGATCTTTACATTGATATAATCAATTTTATTCACAATTTTTTCTCTTTATAAGAGATTTTTATATACAAGAGAAGAACAAGTACGTACGGCTCTCTAAACGCAATCGCCGGTGAAATCACCTTTTGTTCAATCACCTGTACCTAAGGGGGGGGGGGGGGGGGGGGGGGGGGGGGGGGGGGGGGGGGGGGGGGGGGGGGAGAAGAACAAGTACGTACGGCTCTCTAAACGCAATCGCCGGTGAAATCACCTTTTGTTCAATCACCTGTACCTAAGGATGGTAAATTACCTGGTTTTTACAAACTGTAGCAACACTGACCAACGAATAAATGCTATGTTAACAAAGGTTTAGCATCATTAAAGCTAACATAACATTACTTGATCTAAGAACATAACGTGCCATAACTTACATCACATACCTTGCGTACTAATACACTACTTTCCAGGGCTGCGGAGTCGGAGTCGGAGTCGTGGAGTCGGAGTCGTGGAGTCGTACAATTTTCCACTAGTCGGAGTCGGAGTCGGAGTCGAAAATTCTGTGCAAGTGGAGTCGGAGTCGGAGTCGAAATTCTGTGTAAGTGTAGTGGGTGGGGAGTCAGAGTCGAAAATTTATAGAACCATTATTATTATTATTATTATTATTATTATTATTATTATTATTATTATTATTATTATTATTATTATTATTATTATATATTGAAACTGAAAGTATTAAACTGTTAATTTTAAAATGGCTGTTTTATAAGAAAAATAAAAATAATTTGCATTATAATTGTTTATACATTTGTTTCCGAAACTGAAATATATTTGTTTGTTATGTATTGCGCTGCGCCTGCATCTTTATGTCTTTACTATAGATGTAGCGGATGGTGATTTTGAATATCCGTTTGGTTTTGGGAGGTGAAGGAATTTTATTTTTGGACCATTAATTTATCTATATGATTTATATATTTATATATATATATATATATATATATATTATATATATATTATATTATATAATATCTATATAACTATATATATATATTATATATATCTATATATATATCTACTATATATATATAATATATATATTATATCATATTTATATATATACTATATATAAGAAGGTTGGAGGGTTCGTAGCTGTCAGGACAGAAGTGAAGTTTTCTTCGGCATGGTTATAGGGGCGACAGGGCTAGCAACCTTTTTTATTTTGCTTGTATTACTCTTGGACAGGGTTAGAATTTATGCGCCTAGATAGAAGATCCTCTGGAGACGGCTATGGGTGAACGAGATTTGACAAGCCTAATGAAATCAAGATGCTAGTTCTACGAAAGGGCGAAAAACCACTGAGAGTATAACCATATAAGATTTTAAAGGGATGGCATCGAAACAATTGAAGAAATAGAAATGGTTTCTAAAATGCTCTAGGGTTAAGAGTTTCGGCCCAAAAGAAAAAGTTGGACCAACTGACAGGGGAAGCCCTTCCTGGGAGTTGTTCTAGTATATACTATAGTATATATATATATATATATATAATATATATATATATATATGATACTATATAATATATAGTATATATTATAATATATAATCATATAATATATACTATATATATATATATATATTATCTGTGTTGACCATGATGCGAGATAGGACCGACTAATTTTGGCACATCCACCATCTCTTCCCCAGTATCCGCCCCCCCGCTCCCTCCACAATCCTGCCCTCCAGCCTCACCCATTTGAATAAAAAGGTTATATATGAATAAAACTTGAAATTAATAATTCTCAAATCATGTTAAAAAAACTAATAGGCTTCTGAGGCCTTGAAAGGAGGAGATTGCTTCCTTTTCTCGTAAATGAGATTCATCGCTGAAAAGATGCTCGCCCGCTACAGTTATTGAAGGGCATGCTAAGTATGTCCCTGCGACTTCTTCAAGATGTAAAAAACTTTTACAATTACACGCCATCAACAAGTGGATTGTTCATGCCGAATTCCAAGAGTTTTTCGGCTTTTGGGATAAATCTTCGACTCAATGCCCGTGTCCGTTGATACCTCTGACTAGGACTCTTCATCGCTGATTAGAATGTCAGAAAAACTTCATGGAATTATGTCATGGTTCTCGCTAACAGATAGTAAATGTGTGTCTGTTTCTGGAATCTTTTCCTTTTATTGCTGGTGAAATTTCTGGCTTTAGGAGCATTTCACATAGGCATACTAAATAATTTTAACCCTTTGTGAAACGCGTTTCAAGAAATTGGTTTTTGTACCTCTGATCTAGAAAAGTTACTATTCACTATGCGTAATTTCGTTTTGCAGATTTGAAATTTATTACCCTATGCTCAGCCATTAGTTTTGTGGTTATGCTATGATCAAGTGGTTAAGGTGTGGTACTAGCGATTTAGCGCAGCTTTCGCGGCTGCTTCTACTGTCATCCTCGTCGGCAAACAAGGAAGTTTCTGAGTAAAAGCATACTTCGTCAAAGCGGCTTCAGAAGAGTAATATATTGCATAAAATAAATTATAACCACCTCACAAGCTTGCGCCGTTTTGTTGTTATGCTATGGGGAGACAGTTCTTTATTTCTGCCATACTCTCAGCATTTACCACTACTATGTCTAAACGAGTCTAATAATTTTACGATAAAGAAAACTCACGAACATCTACACAGTGTAATTCAATGGTAATGAAACTACATGTTTCCTACACACTATAATTCAACGGTAATGAAACATGTTTCCTAGAACAATAAATTATGCGCGATGCGGATAACTCTACACCTCTAGTCTTTACGGTATTTTACCGTATAGCATTTGGAGATTAGATTCATTGGAAAAGTGGTATATTTTTTTATTCTCAAAAGCAAGCGAAAAAAAATAGTTGAAACAAAAAAAATGTTTTATTGTAACTTTGTAAGCACTAAGCTGAGTCAGAGTCATTGTATGGACCGATGCTGGAGTCGGAGTCGGAGTCGGAGTCGAAAATTTTTGTTTAAGTGGAGATCGGAGTCGGAGTCGAGTCAGAAAATTTTTGAACCGACTCCAGTCGAGTGGAGTCGAAAATCAAAATTTGAATTTGAGGAGTCGGAGTCGGAGTCGAAAAATTTATTTTACGACTCCGCAGCCCTGCTACTTTCATTAACAATGTTGTCTGCTTATCAAAAGTAAAGCAACAAACATTATTTATAAAACTTAACCTCTCCCATTTTCTATCACATCTGTAACATATCAATGTCAGTTTAACATTCACATAGTAATATTCATCATATCATAACCTAATCAACCTACTGAACTAAGCATAAATGTTAACATAAAGTTTTTAACTAATCAATTGTTGTTAACATAGCATTCTCTAACATTACTTCACATTCCCTAAACAAAATCTGCACTAAAAATATTATTAACATCACATACATGATAATTATTATTAATACAACATAAAAATAAATTCTTTGTATGAACATAACATTACATTTTATTAAAAACATTTTATGTTTTTACTAAATCTTTACTAAATCCGCTTACCCTCCCTAGGGGGAGGGTAAGCTGATTTAGTAACCCATATTCAGAATTAATATTTATTTTTTAGGTTAAGAATAAACTGTAATTAAAGTAGGAAACGCTATAATTATTCGAAAACTACAGCGTACATTTATAGTATCCTCAGTACTGACATACCAGGAAAAGAGGTACCAAAATATGTTAACCATGATCTATTCAACAAAATCTTGAGATTATATTACATAATTATAATGTTAAAAAAAATAAAAATAATATAAAAAACATAAGATAAATATATAATTATTATCAAATACAATAATGTGGCTAATACAAGCGGAAAGAATTACATTGTGTATGGACAGTTAGAATATATTTTAGCCTTAAATTCTAACCTATTTACCAGATAGGTAAAGTCAAGTTAGGAAATCCATTTTCTATAATAATCTAATAGTAAGATTAGGAACATATTTTGAATGAGATTCCTATTATTTGGATTAACTATTTACATACTCATTTCTATATGTAATCTAATAGTAAGCTTTGGAACAAATTCTTGTACTTGTGTTATTTTATACTTTATATACTATGTTATATCATAAATGATATATATACTACGAGTGTAGTACACAGATGCAAATGATGAGTTCGAGTAGTCTACTCTCTCAGGTACCTTTAATCACGGGAATCACTATAGGGTCAAGGACACTCAAAGTGGCTATAAACCTCTACGTGAGGAGGGTCTATCCGTGGAGAATCTCTTACCTTTCACATTATTCTTCTTAGTCTACCTTTCCTACTTTGCCCAAAGATTGGTAGGAGATGGCGGGTGGCTGGTCCTACTCCGCCCTACAGCCTCGAGAACGAGGTGAGTTAATGAGAATGAGCGATGTAGGACAGTATACATCGACATCCAATTGGAGCTCTCGCTCGATATAAAGTGCATTACGGACCCTAAACATTTGCGTTAAGCCTCTTATGACCTTCGAGATACTTATGTTGATACCACTCCCTTACATATCAAGGTAGATAGTAAACATCCTCGATGGGCCACCAGACTCTATGAGATACAAAGTACAAACTAGCACGAGGATTTCATATAAACACTTCCTAATCCTGTTATCTAAAATTAATATGTGACTTTCCATATCTTTCGTAATAGCGGTTAAAGTTAGGGTTGAAAAAGGAAATGTGTAATACATAATATGGAAAGAATGTGCTTTTATTATATCATAAAAAGAACAAAATCTATGAGTAAATATTTTAAGGAGCTTTCATATTTTAACAAGATTAACATTATATATAATAACACTATTAATTATTTTATATATATCTTTATTATATATTGATATATGATGTCTTTAGAGCTATTATCCGAGCACATAGAGCAAATTGAGTGCCGTTAGTGATTTCCTAAACGCTAGATAGATATACAATAGTTGTGATTAACCAGCATAAATTCTTGTGAGGGTGAGCTTGTCTCACGAGAGGACGGTTTACACCGAGCGCTGCGACTCTGGAAAATGAAATGCGAGGATTTAACATACACAAATCACATCGATAATAGTAGCAAAAGAACATTTGAGTTCAAGTATAAGATAACATATTAGAAATATACCCACTCTGGGATTTAGTATATTTGTAATGGTAGCTAGATTTATTATAGATTAATATACAAAAGGTAACATAATAGAGTTATAGTATAAAAGTAGAAATATATATCATTATTTATATATACGAGGAGAGCAAAATGTACACGAGTGTTTCATTGAGAGTAGAAGTTTAGTATATCCTGTTGCGAGAGAAACGAGGTATGTCTCTCTACGTGTGGAAGTAAACATCGTCAAAATAAGGGATATTCTAAATCTATCTCCCATAGAGGCCTCAGATGGGGTTACTACTACCCAAATCCATGCCCGCCATTACATATACAGACCAACACTAATGTCCTAGTTGGAGGTCACTTAACTATTCCCTATCTAGGGCTTACCCTTATCTATAATACCATTCAGCCTCTCAGCACTCTCCACCAGACACTACGCAAATCTTCCTCTAAGCACTTATTTTCAATGATATACCACTATACGCTCTTGAACTTACTCCACTAGACATAACGAACTACCACTATTATTCTTACTTACGGAGAGTGTCAAAGCACGGCGCAGCGCCTTGGGACGAGAATTCTAGTATAACGATCTTATTCTCAACTCATTGCAGGGATGAAACATGGAGATTATCTCTTACTCATAACATCCGCCATCAACCAAAATCCTAGACTAAATAAACTTCTCATATAACTCATATTCCTATGAACAATCATCACATTCTCATTACAAATTTAGCTCTGATTTATAGAAATTTCTTCTATCTGAGTGAGTCTATGTTGTATACAAACCATCTTGATCATACTACTGGCAGAGCCTTGGCCACGTTTAGCTACCTCTCGCACGAATCCAACAGCGAACACATATATAGTAGACAGTCCATATGAGCATTTAACTGCTTGTACATCTGTTATATACAATCCCGACTATGTAAATCCGTCCTTCTATCTTAGTATACCACTTGAAGCGGAGTACAGACTCATACGACAGCAGAGCATACCTGCGCTCCTGCACGCATTATATCGGATTGACTCATGCGGAGGAGTGTACCTTTTGAGTGTTCTCAGTTCTCCCACGTCGACCTACTTCGGCAATCCATCTCTTCTCAGAGAGATTCACCTGCAATCTATTATGCATACTAAGTACAATGAATCATATAATAAATTGTAATTCTAAAATACCAATTAGTAGCGACTAGATTAGTGCCTAACTGTAGAACTAGCTAGATATTGAGCAATTCTGAGGTGAATACACACACTTATTCAACATTACCGATACGAATATCTTCTAGAACCTTGACGAGGCGAATTGACTATAGAAAAGCACGCTTTCTATCTTAGCTACAATACCTACTCAGATTACCACTGTCATGATCATTCTGCACCAAAGGTCGGTCACCATAGACGTTCATACCATTACGAGACTTATTATCTATACAGTTGCTTCGAGATCACTAGATATCACTACCTCTACAAGACTTCTAAGATTCTGCTCAAGCACCACATAACTACACTGTATAAAGCTATTCTTATCCTACTCATAGCGGTGTGGTGAGTCTATTCTCTGTTTCAGAGTATGCATTCTATACTTCTTTCCAAAATTTGTACATTCGATCAGGAACTCTTAACACTATCATAATTACTTATTCTATTGGTTACACTTCTCGTTTATGCTCGAGTGACTTAGCTCACATCTAGTATCATATCATGATCTTTCTCTATTATCCATTGAGGACTCGTTCTATTCTAAGTTAGAGGACTGATCGCGGCCATATTCACAAAAGACTAATCCTCTATTATTCTCATTGACAATTCACACATTACTAACGTTAATTATTACTATAATACTGGATAAATTCATAAAGGCCTCACTCCTTTTGTACACTATTTCACAATTCAACGTCCCTAATTACTTAGCTGCCTATATTATTCTCTCTATTACCAATAGAACCCTCTATCGCAAAGAGCGCATCTTATCATCGTTCTGCAGCTATAGACACATCAGAAAGTCAAATCATTCTATCGCTATATACAGGGAGTACTTATAAGGTATGATAGTGCAGCCCTCCAGCTCATAGCTTTCGTCATTTCCAGACGTCCTTATCTTACTGCCTGATACTACACGTTTATATACGATGTCTAGTGAGGTTGGTTTATTTTGATTCACACATATGGAATGATTTATTCATTACAATCTTACGAGAATTCCTCTCCATGAACTCATAATCTATCTCCATACAACTACGCATGTCATCTCAGCCTTCTCTAATAAAGAAAGAGAGACACACATACACATTAGATCACATGAGAGACAGATCTATCACATTATTGTCTTATACTTCCACGACTGTGTCATATAGTAGATATATATTCTACTATATATATCACATGACAATTGTGCAGTGTAATTTCCATTTCTATAATATTGAATCTTTCGATATAGAGGAGATTATTATTATATATGCATATCGATATATTGATATCTTTGAGAGAGTATATATATAGTATATTATATATTGTATTCTCGTCACGACCATAGAGAATCCAGATAATGAGAATAAATTCTATAGACAAATGCCTCACCTTTATTAACTCCGGAGCTCCGTACAACGACATATACTATACCTAAGTATTCGGACTACATTTATACATCATCATCAAAATACATCAAATAAAGAAAATCAAATAAATAAATAATAGAAAGAATTCCTATAGTAATATTAAGGTAGGTGCTAGTGACTATAAAACACTCTCCTTCGGGTTGCAAAATATCGCTAATATAAAAACCTTTCATCAATACAATTTTAATTTCATTCTATCTCTTACTCGGTTAGTGTATTTTTCCAACATTCAGGGGTCTCGAGAGGTTCCGACGGGTGTTTGATATCATCGGGGGGCACATTCGCATAATACACACGCCCGATGGGATAGATCCGGGCGACACCCCGCACGAACAGTCTCCTCAAAAGCACAAAGCGCGGGGTCACCGTGAGATGGAGAAAGCACACTCCCATCGCCTGTGTGGTATATTAGTCACAAATCCAGTCCTTCAGCGTCACTACGATTTCCCCGCACCGTAAGGCTTGTAGCAGAACAAAATCCAGCCAACAGCACTCCTTGCCTAACTTCCCTGAGAGGTATAGCTCCAAGTATAAACTTATTACCCCTATAATTTCTACATTCCCCTTCTTCCTCCCTTACTTCGGCGGTTAATTATCATTTTAATTGGGTACTAGTTTTATTCCAAAGAATAAAACATCAGTGTGTATAGTATAGGATTTTTAATCGCAAGTAACGGACCTTAAACTTTATTTATTAATTCGAGTAACCAATAAAAAGGTTCCGCTCTTACTATATATAGGAGACCGCCTTCTTTATTCACATTAATCTATATACTACACTTCCAAAATCATCAATAATCACCTAATTAATAACCTAATTTTCGCTCTTATTTTTTTTTATTTTTCCGTTTCTTAGACTCATTTCTACTCTCTTCAATACACAATTGTAGGCGGCGACAGTAATATTTTCCCAAATACTATGTTTATTACCTCGTCCGCTGTAGTATTCAGTAATTTGATTTTGAGATATATAATCATTCTTTTTTTTATTTCTTTTTTTTTTTTTTTTTTTTGTTTTTTTTTTTACATTTTCCGCCTTAAAATTGGACCAGCATTCCAGCAATGGTATTCCTTTCCTGGTAGCTGTTGTAGTTTTTAGATATGGATTGTTGTGCCTTCTTAGAGAAATACTTTTTTTTATATCACATTATAATATAATTATATACTATATAATATTATACGTTATACCTATACATTACTATTATCCATCCTTACTAATAACTATCATCCTCAAAAATAATTAACCTATAGTATTTATTTTTCTAGTACTATTCTATGGCGTACCACATTATAAACTACTACTATATATTAAATGTATTCTGGATTCTAAATCATATATCACTAATTATAACTATCATTATCATTATATACTTAGAGTATTAGAAGATGCCCTAATTGAAGAGGTTGAGTTGCTTCGAGAACCCTATATTGGTGCTGTGCCAGTTGCCTCAAATGACGAACCTTTCCGAGCGAGCTATTTTTTCGGTATTCGATGATACTCTCATTGCGCCTATCGAGTGACTCTAGAAATATCATCAGTTTTACTAGTTAAGAATCTGCTTATTTAAAATTCTATTCGTTGTTTGGCTCTCGTTATCCCGCTAAAACAACATTTTGTCTAAGCTTCGGAGCTGTCTACACCTTTAGTTTTTTGGCGCTTATTCGTTTAAAACTTTAAACTTCATTTAAAATTCAATTTATCTCATAATTTTTCCAAAATGTATTTCAAATAGTTCACAGGAAGAGAGTCTGCGCTGACGTTCAATCTCATTTACATATATTCTGAGAACCCATGTCTTAATCCGCGTTGCGAACTCCTTTATGTTTTTGCCCTGATACAACACTTACGCACAAGAGCCTTTAAATAATGCTAAGTGCGTAATCTCCCTTAACTTCCTCCCTAATATGTTTATGTTGAGAAATCAGTGAAAGACCCTAGTGCCTCTTTCCCTCAAATTTCCTTTAAAAATACTTACACACAATGCTGTGTAAAAGATAATCAAAAACCTACATTGCGTGGCGCAACATCTGAGAATATATATTCTCAAATTCTCTAAGAATTATCAAGTCTTATTTAATATTAACCTATCTTTGTCTGATAATAAGCCTTATAATTGCCTCTGATCTACGTTATTACTTCTTACAATAACAATTGATATTTAAGTAATCTCATATCTACTATTTTTTTTATCTCAGAATAGTTCTTGTAACTTTTAAATAAAGTTATTCTCTTTAAAAAATAAAAAAGTTAAGTTTTGACTTTCAATTTCTATAAAGACTACATGCAGCGATCTAGTATTTTCTTTCAATAGTCTTTCTGAGTTCATCGAATATTTAGTTCTACACAACTTCTCATCAATAACTGAATTATTGAGAATTCCACGTGGAAATGTTACTCGTTATCTATATATATTAAATATATCTTTTGATGATGTGTGAGAAGCAAGTTTAATTTACATATTTAAAAATATTCGAGAATGAAATACATTATATCTAATTAAAAAATCGTTCATTTCGTAAAAAACTGATTATTTTGTATAATACACAACACAGTTATATATTCTGCAGAAGTTTTTCGCTTTGAAATAATCTGTGCGTTCGATTTCGAGTAAAATATTCTGCAGGAAAGACTTGTAATATATTTAAGATTGAAATATATATATATATATATATTTATAATATATATATATATATATATATATATATATATAATTATATATATAAAATATATTAATATATATAATTATATAATTATATAATAATATATATAATATATATATATAATATATATATATAATATTATATATATATAATATTATAATATATATATATTAATATATTTTCATAATATAATATTAATATATATATATATATATATATATATATAATATAATTATTATAATTATTAATAATATGTCATTTATTCACGCAACAATAAATTTATTTGCGGTGATTGTGGAGAAATAAATCGATTCATAAAGTATATATATAATTTGTAGTATAATAATATTTTTTTTTGTAATCAATCGGTCTGAGGTGTGGACTAGGATCGTACACACACACACTATTATTGATGATTTCGAAAATGTTCGAGACACTCTCAATTGTCAAAGATTAGATACATATAATTTTTGAGTTCCAAGTGAACAAAATTTTTCGGCAAATTTGGATTATCTATTGCGTGTAATATTATTTTAGGTTATTTGGGTAAATTTTATGAATCCTTTGTGCACACCTTTGCGTAATTTAATCATAGGTGTGTAGGTTTTAATATTAAATTTAAATTTGCGTTTTTGCTTACTATGTTAAGTAGCCATTTTATTTTTTTGTGTTTATATTTTTTTTCTTTGGCGTATTTTTTTACGTTTTCAAATATTCATTTAAATAAAGATCTCTTTTGAAGATGAATCACTCAGAAAAATCGTGTCTGAGTTGGAGGACAGTGTTAGTGAAAAATTTGGGAGGGAGGACAATAACACTCTCTCCAGAAGAATTAGTTGACCTCACGAAAGAGGTTGTCAAAACTGTCCCCTATTAAGAGACTGAGAGCTGGGATTAAAAAGAAAATCACGCTCCTTTTCAAAAATCTCTTCTTTCTGCCAACAGAAAAGCCAGGAGATAATCACATCGTTCCTCAAAAAACTGAAGAAAATAAAATCAAAATTGGAGGAAGTTTAAAACTTTGATGCTCTGATCGAAAAGTTATCACAAATCATATCCTTCAGTATGACTCGTCTATTTTAGACAAAGAAATAAGCGAATCGGTACATACCATACTCAGAATGAAAAACTAATCTGGCTATGACAAGTGTTTTAGTTCACCATTCCTTCGTCGCGAACTGGCAAGCTATGAGCTCTCATGAGACGGATATCACTCAGAGATGCAAATTAATAAAAACAATTTCATGAATCTAAACAGGAAGTAAGAATTCCTTCAATAAAGATGTCCAGAGTTCAGGGCGAGGGGAACCGGCAATTCTTTCCGCTTCGTTCCTTCTGTCTTCAAAATGTTAACTGGGCCAACAAAGCATTCTAGCGTGCAAAATGCAGTATTTGAAGTCATTGTTATCAGGCAATTGGCTCAAAGATATTGACATTTAAACTATTAAGACTCCAATTTGGAAGCTCGCTTTTCGAAATATAAAAATTCTACTTAAACACAATCGTTTGTTATTGAATCCATTGTTTCATAAATCGATCTGCGCCTAATTTTCAGAAAATAGAGTATACTGTAACATTAATTATCGTATATTCTTGTTCGGAATCGATTCGCTATGCATATATTCTCATTTCGATAGCTTCAAGTGTATTTGGACGACTCTCTCTTATGAAGCATCCCTCGGCGGGCTTGTAAGCTCAATTTGTCCATATAGAATCAGTGGAAGCGAAGAGCGTTACACGCGAACTTGGAGTCTGGTTTTTATCACGCGAGCGTCCAAATATTCTGAGGCACAGGTGAATAACTTTACCAGAATGAAATGATAGGACATGCTTGGAAACATGGCGTAAAATATCAATCTAATGGAGATAGGTGGGAGAAAATAAATCGGCCCAAAAAAAAGGACATTTGATGCGAGCTAAATACGCTTGCCCGCCTTTGAGCATAAAATCGGACTATAAAAATCGTGAGCTTTTAACGGCTTCCTCTAACAGAGGATATTTGAACCTCTACATGCGTCAGAAACGAAAACGACACACCGTCATAAAATGAGTGGGCAGATCTTAAAAAATCCTAAATCATTTGTTTCAAAATTAATTTTCAAACAAAGTTCTTATATATATATAATATTACTATATATTATAATATATATATAACTCCTATATATATATATATATCTTATAATTATATATATTTATATATATATATATATATATATATATATAATATATATATAAATTATTGTACTACTTAATTCTATACACTCCACTGAAAGCAGAGTGATCGTCTGTAGAAAGAGCTCGCATCGTGCTACAGATACGTTTCAAAGGAGATCAGAAGCAATCAAGGATAATTCCATGGACTAAATTAAGGCCCTGCAGTCAAGCAGGGTATGGACTTAGTCTACACGAATGCGTAGTGTAAAAACATCCAACATGAGGGACTTATGTTTCAAAACAGTAGAAACGTGTCAGGTGGCTTTTCAGAAGATAGTCATAGTCGTCCGTCAACATCAGTCACGAATGAGGAAAATGGTCAAGCCAGCGGCTCTTCTAATCATATCTGTTTAAATACAGGTGCAGTCTCATCCGTGGGTCAAAATATTCTGCCCACTCTCTTCCTTAACATCAAGAAGGGCAATAAAAGTTTCATGTACGCGTGCTTTCTCGATTTAAGGGTAGTCAGTCCACGTATTTTCATAGGAGCATCCTTAAAAAATTGGGAGTCAATGAAAATAGTATCCCTAGTCATCAGAGCTCCATAAAAACATTCTTGGGAGAAGAATTGAGATCTTCGCGGTCTTTAAATTTAGAGATGGGAATTTGTGGGAAATATTCCAGCCTACCTGTAAACATCGATTCTGAATTGGATATCGGCTTTTAAAAAGGCCTGATGGAGGCATGGAAAAATATTACTCCAAAACAGTTCAAAGTGGCAGATAGTCATTATCAAAACAACCAGGTTGACCGGGGTTTCAAATATTCATGGGCTGCTGGGCATCGATGCTCTTCATTTATTAAAGCGATTTTTAAAAAAACTCAAGCTCCAACAGATACCTTTCCAAAATGAGGCAAACTATTTAAAAATAAACAACCTGCAATCAAATGTTCAGAATGGATACACAAAAACAAATAAATATTAAAGTACAAACCAGATGAAAACATATAAATAAACTTCAACGGACATTTCAAAAATCATGCAGAAATTCAGACATTTCTCAGAAAATGCAATATATAAGTAATCAAACCACACACTACAATCCAGTGTAAGTATCAATCTTTGATAGTGGAACCACGTAACCTTCGTAACCTCGACCCGCTCTTACATACCCACACTTCGTGAGTCTGGATTGGACTTGGCCTGGAACTCTATAAAGTCTAAAATAGAGGTGTACTGGGTATCTAAGAAGGGCACTTCGTGGACCCAGGGTTCCATTAAGAATATAATTCATCCCCAGGATTCCCTACGGAGGTGAGGATACACGTTCCCGAAGACGGAAGGTAGTCGGAGCGTGGAACTTCCGTGGTTTCAGATATTCACCTTGAGCAGGGTTCCATCAAATCCATACGTTGCTCTTCGCTACGAAGTGCCAACCTAGTAACCACAAAAATTGACTGCTACAGGCTGCTTGAGCAGATATCGCTGGAGGAACATATCAAGGAGAGAGGAACCTAAGAGAAGGTGAATAGCTGGAATTTGCTGTGGAGGTTCATCCGAAAGATATCAAAATAACATTCATCTGGACTCTCCCACAGACCCATCAATAAACATAGGCAGCTCAAACACCCCAAGTGACGTACAAAAATTCGCTGCCACATTCGCCCCGTCGTTCAACTGCGTAGCTGCATAGTCACTCCTTTAAGCCTTTTCCATTTAATCAGCTCGGCACGTATCCGGAGTTGTAGAACTTCTTATATTCGCTCTCCCAACATACTCTTACATTAGTTATCTCACTGTTCTCTCTCAGAGACAAACAAATACATCGTTTATGCGGCGGATTCACCTCCAAAGCCCGTTTTAGCTCTCTAAGAGACATCATAGCTTAGAAGAAGGTACACATAAAGAACGTCCACTCCAAATATTTCTTTGCGCGGTTCTGATGGCGAGTTGCTCACTTTTCCCCACACGCCACCATCATCATCGTGCGAGAGGCTTCCCTACACGGCAGGCCGGTCGGTTCCTTTCCAGGGGCGTGAGAGAGACAACATCATACGCCAAATATACATCTCCACATCGAATCTTCTGTACCAGTCTTCACCTCATCAAATTAATCTTGTCCGTCTGGACGCAATTCTTTTTTGATGAGGACACTTCGTTCACGATCACTGTGACGAACTTCAAAGATCATACTTTATCAGGCCACATCAAACGTATTAGTAGGCGAGGGGTGGGGCTTCAACTTGTGCTCCTGGAACTCCAACTGTCCGGAGCTCAAAAAAATATTCAAGGAGAGGGTAAACTTCCAACTCATCAAAGTGATGAAGAAAGAGTTTTAGGGTATTCCTACTATATTATTCTCGATACTCAATGGATACCGTCTGAAGTCTAGTGACTTTTCATTTAAGTATAGTCATCTACACAAGACGACCGAATTTTTGTCGGGAGACTCTCAAAAAGATACGATCCACTTATGTCACCTTCCCGTCACCAGAGTTCGGGATAGCCTGTCTCTTTAAGAAAATTCATGGTGGATATAGTAGACTCTATTGGGTTGAGACGATTAATAGAAGCTCCCGAAATCATACAATTATTGGGAAAGTATAGCGCACGGACTTATCTCTGAAGAGGTCCTCTTTAGGAACTCTCACTTGAGTTCTCATGTGTGATACTCAATTCACGTATATATTCTGCGAATCACACGTTGGCTTCGTGTGTACTCCCGTCACGCAAGCTGATGTCTCCAAATCTGTTGGTCAAAAGGAAAAAATGCGCCCTGCACAATGACACGAATACCAGCTTCCCTGTTGTGGATTATTCTGTGTTTTAGCATAATGACCTATCCTCAATCAAATGTTAGTGACTGTGTGTCAAGTTCAAGGAATAACATATTCTCCGATCAGATAACTCTTCATTGTCAAAATAGGAATATCAAAGTCCAGCAACTATCGTGAAGAACCGTGGTGCAAGATTTTTCGCACTCACATGAGCTCTTCACCTCAAGAGAAATATTCGTTAAGTGTAAATTTCCTACGTAGAAACAGAAGATAATCAGCGGAACCTTTGACAAGGTATTTCCTTCAAAAGTTCAAAGAACATGTCTCTGGACTAAAGGCCAAAATGGCTCTCTTAAAATAGTATTTATTGGCCATCAGCTGAACTGGAAGCATCAGTTTTTGCTGTTGTTCAATGTGGCAATGAACCACCTGTAGTGGATTTGTCCAAATATCAAATTGCCACAAGCATATCGAGTAATTCTTATTATTCCAGTTTGGAGCCTTGCCAAGAGGTGTGAAATCATGATTTAAAAGCACGTTTGTGTTGTCTGCGAACAATACAGAAAAGAATCGTTTCCTGATATATGTTTAGAAGGATTAAAATAATTCTTTTTCTTCCAGGCCAAGTCCCTATGCGTAATGTCGTTATCATTGCCCATTAAATCTCCGTATCATTATCAAAGGTCGTTTGTCACTGCAATTATGAGAATTCTCAAGTAAGGCCATCTTAAGCTCAAGAGTCACCACCAACTTAGCCAAAACTAAGAGATGCTCACAATAGTGTAAAGGCTTCCTTCTCTTCTTTAACGATGGAGCACCAGCAATATCACAGTCCAATACACAAAAACTAGAAGTCATACAAAATAAAGCTCTTAAGTTGATAACAGGCAGCCTCCCCTTCACACCCATTCATCACCTACTGACTGAAACAAAAATCTTCCTTTTAAGCATGTAGGTGTTGACTACACCAAACATTGGTGGGTCAAAGGCTCTGGCTCAGCCCAAAAAATGTTCATACTCATTTACACCTGTCTAAATATTCGTGCGGTCTATTTAGACCTTATAGATGACGTCATCTAAATCATTTATTCAATCATTCCAACGATTTGTTGATCGTTTTGGGAGTGCCTGAGCGATAACGCGCGCTCCTTCAATCAAGAAACTGACTTCTTAGGAACTTTCCTCGTGTCTCGAAAATGGGAGTGAGTTTTTTAAGAAAAATCGGATTTCGCATAAGCGAATTCCTCTTATACCCTGGTAGGAAGCCAGTGGGAAACGGTTAATACGTGCTGGTAAGTATTATCAACAATCGGCGTCCTCGTTGAAGTTATTTCACTCATTACGATATTGTCAGATATGGCTGATGCTATAAATTCACGTCCCCTCACCTACCATTTCAAATGAAATATCATCACTCACTCCAACGATTTCATCAAACCTTGTCAAAACCGTATGGCGTTACTCAGCTGGTCAATAATCTTTTGGATCAACTGGCTAAGAAAAGAGCTAATAAGTCCTGATATTCTTCAAAAAATCATTTCGTACAAATGGACAGTAGTCCTTCTTGTCTTAGAGAGACTGGAAGAGATCTCTACCAGGTCAGCGGAATAATCTAGTAAAAAAATGACGTTGTTCTTATCAAAATCCAGTGAAAGAACGTCCTCTGGCAGATGGGATAGTCGTAGATCTAATAATCGGCGACGACAATAAAGTCAGATCGTTGTACGTCAGGACTCCTGGGGACAAGTCAGCTTGTATTCAGTCAAATATTTGTATCCCTTAGAGCTTTCTTTGACCCATAATGTTCAACTCACACTCATCGTCAAACCAGTCCCTGTCCTTCCAGCAAATCCATCATTAATTCCTGGAGGGGTGAACCCCCTTCTACGTCTGCGACGAATGCTGGAAGTTCATCACGCCAGCTGAAGAGAAATTCAAATAGTCGCCTAAGCGGAAGCGCAGAAGCGCAAACAAATATTCTGATGTATGATTCTCGGAAGAATCAGATTAAATACTTTATTTGTTTTCAAAAATATTCATTTCAAGTATCAGTTCTGCTTCTGCCCGTTAAAGGCCAAGAGCCATCCCCCGGGAGATATAAAATATAATCAGAATCCAGAAAGAGGTATTTCTTGTAACCTAGAGGTTGCCAACTCCAAGGAAGGAGCGATTTTTCGTATTTAATATCATAACCTTTTGACTTCGAACTGTAAGTTCACACATTCATGTCATTGTTTGCCATTTCGACTGAGCACCATTTTGTGTAAGCTTCAATGGCTGTTTTGGCAAGGCTGTAGCTTAAAACGCCTTGTAACTTATTTCATAATTGCCATCCGAAGGGTTGAGTATTTCAAAGGTATTTCGCAAGAGGATTCAATATTGGAGATTTTGGGACCAGCTTTAACTTACGCTGAAATAATGATTTATTGAAAGCTGTAAAGCGAGGATGAACTGACTAGTTTAAATGCGCTTGTTAGACAGAACAGACTTCTCTACAACGAACAATTATGTAGAGTACGGCCTAAGTCGAGCGTCGAGAAAGCTCACTTACATAAAATGTGTGTGTTGTAGAGCAGCGTGAAGACCGCGCTAGAGCTGAACACGATTATGAATTATAAATTATCAGCTTGTTCAAATGAAGCTCTTAAAGAGTATATGAATACAATCTCAAATAGCCGAGATGTAAATAATTCGCAGTACTCAACTATTATCTTTGAGAACTTGCAACCAACACCTATGCTATACCAATATAACTTCTATCACTGCAAGTTAACTCTGAATTATTGAATCTATTATATCTTCTCGATACACCCTTCAATAGCTCTCAGTGGCGGTTGTGACTCAATGATATATCTTTGAGTCCGTTAACGGGTATATGCAAAGTCAGAACTTTGACTACTTGAGAAATTTTTCCAATTTAAATCAGTTTCTCTTTGCAAGCAGCTTCTAGTTTTCTTTCAATTTAATACATAAACTACTGCCGTTCAGTAATTCCTGTCAATTAAATCGATAGACTACAGCGGTCCTGTAGTTTCAAGTTTTCAAGTTAACGGAAAATTAGTGTAGTAAACTTCTATAATTATGAAATTTCCTACGCTGAATTTCTTCGGTATTACTCTATAATAGTTCGGTGTGTGAGA
The DNA here is from genome assembly GCA_015478945.1 of Trachelipus rathkii. NCBI lineage: Eukaryota > Metazoa > Arthropoda > Malacostraca > Isopoda > Trachelipodidae > Trachelipus > Trachelipus rathkii. The sequence continues at coordinate 45,555 of JABUQX010041963.1, forward strand.
TAAAGGATTTTTAATATTCTGAGTAAAGATAAAATATTCTCTAAATTAAAAAAAATCGCTTTCTAAATAAAACTGATTATTTGTGTATAAAACACACACTTATAGTAGGTTCTCAAAGTTTGAGCATTGAAATATCTTGCCTTGATTCGAAATATTCTGCAGGAGACACTTGTAATTTCAAGATTGAATATATATATATATATTATATATAATATTATTATGTATATAATATATATATATATATATTATATATTAGTATATTATATATATATATATATTATATATATATATATATATATATATAGTATATAATGTATATTGATTTAACTAGCCTATTAGATGTATCAGAAATTAAAATCGATACGATATTTGATTATCGATAATATAATATATATATATTGTATACGCCGATATATAATATATATATATATATATATATTAAATAATATATATAATATATAATATATTATATTATAAACAATATATATATAATCAGCCTCTAGAAGAGCCCAATCCATATCTCAAAATTACAACAGCTACCGGGAAAAGAATACATTGCTGGAATCGGGTGGAAGGTGCGGAATATGAAAAAAAAAAAAAAAAAAAAAAAAATGTTTATAATTATAGTAATGAGTAGAAAGCCTATTAAGAGACTTTTATACGTTACTCGTTAAAATAATTCAATCACAACTGAATTTGTTTTGTTTTTTAACTAAAAAACCCCAAGGTTACCGCACCGATGGCAGGAGTTCGGGTCTCTCGGCCTTCCGGGGGAAACGACAGGGTTAGGACTAATTCCCCCCTCGGGGAGGGTCTCCGGAACCCGCTCTTTGGTAATTTGGGTGTCGCGGGGTTCCTCCGCCCCTACCCTACGGGGAATACGTCCCACTGTGTTGCCGTCGGCTCGAGCCCCCTACATTGCCGTGTAATACTTTACAAATAATATATATATACTATGTCCCCCGCCGGCCTCGAGCTTCCCATCCAGAAAAAAGCCAAATTTTTAATGTTTATTTTTCATTTTCCTAACCAAAATTTAAAAGATTCCAAATGTATTCTTTCCCTGATAGCTATTGTAAAGTTTTTGAGAATGATTGTGGGCTCTTCTAGAGGCTGGCCATATATATATATATACATTAAACTAATTAATTAAACAATCTTATAATGTGGTTCACTGACATCTAAATAGGTTACAACCCTTGAAACTAAAAGTAGAAAAGTAAAATACATAAATTAAAAGGAAAGTGATAATAAATTCTAATTGAAAAAAAAATATTAAGAGAAAGAATACTTCGAGCCACAATGTTAACTAGTACCATTCCTCTTTAATCAATTCTTCTCACACTCTAACACACCCCTAAAGATTGTCCCATCTGAACACATTGGAAATTTAGATCTATACTTCCTATTCCAGACCATAGTCCTCACTTACCATAACAATAACACAGGTAAAACATACCCTCATGTAAGACCCTAGCACACTCAAGACTTAGTCCCTTTGCATATCACTTTACAACAGTAATATCACTTCTGCCACCTTCAGCTCACCTTTTCAGTCCGTTCTTCATTCACGACTGCACGAACCAACACTTCTCACTACCACTACAACCTCCTGCTTGCTTATAATCGCTACTAGATTCACTTCGGTGCACATCCAAGCCATAATACATTCGGGCTTAACACGAGTAAATAAATTTTAAAACTCAGTTCTCCACAAACTAATAGGTTGTCTAAGCTTGAATCTACCTCAAAGCAAATTTCTACACATATATCTATGCAAAACACAGAGGAAAAAGAGATAGAATCCTAACGTCATTACAACCATTACAAACGAACACATTTAATACTATAAATTTTTGCCACACCGTTCTTATCTTCTAAGCACGCTAGACTTATTCGCGATAGGTTCAATGATATACATCAAATTAAAGTCATTTTTTATATTATACACACTGTACCTCATAAAATCTCTCTTAAACTACTATTAATATCCTACTATATCATAATCATTCATCTTCAGATTTCGCAGATACTATAACACATAACTAGAACTGATACTAAATCATTATAATATCTACGACATATATTAAATATATATAATATAATTATAAGTAGTAGGAATATAATATGCATATAACCCTCTTTACAACTATCATCTTCACATTCTACATTCTACGGAAATACAACCATACCATAAATCTATCCCTTGGTTAATACTTAGGTTTCGGATATACATATTTCGGGAAAATCGGATTTAAAAAATTTAATTGATAGGGTAGAAAGAAACCTTAAGTTTACCCATTATTATATATATATATACTAATATTTATATATATTTAGTCCTATCTAGTTATAATGGGATAT